>JAQIVE010000332.1:0-41222 GCA_034698285.1 Sminthurinus bimaculatus | reverse complement strand
GATCTGTTCCCCTGAGAGAATGTTCGATTCTCTCCGTGGATCCTCTGAGATTATTGGTTTTCTAATTTTAGTCTCTATTTACTTGTTTTAGCGTAGTAACCCAATTCAATTTCTTTTATTTTTCAAACTTATGTGATACTGGGGAGAAATTGTGTCATACCTATGTACACTCTCAGGAATATCCCTGAATAAAGAATGAATGAAGCCATGTATTTTACATCACATTTGCAAGAGAAATATTTTCCATTTCGTTCCAATTGTGGTTTTTTTCAAAAAGTAGTAAAAACCCTTGTTTTTTAAAATTTAGTTGATTGCGGACTTCAAGTGTCACTTCGATTCATAAAATTATTTCCAATTTATGTTCAAAAGTATGTTTTGGTCGACGTTTTAACCTTTTGGACAAAACTGGGAAACTCGGAAAATACCGGAATTTCTCTGTTTTTGGGTTTAACCATAGGGATACATACCAAGCGGAATTACCCCGTTTTAATAGTAAGGTGCGTTCGAAAACTAAAAGACACATACATTTTTTGGGTTTTTTCAAAAACCCTTTTAAATTTTAATATTATTCTTACAAATTCGTTCAAAGGCTATGAAAACATAACTGAGTACCTAAAATGAACAAAATTCATCTACCCGTTTACAAGTTATTGCCATTTTTCAAAAAATGGGTGTTCGAAAACTATAAGACACTGTCTCCAAAAACCGGAGTTCTCGACGCATAGCGGCCGCGGATTCGGTGATAAACTTGTGAATACTTTTGAAATAGCTATGTAAGTGCCCTGTGAAGGTTTGTACCAAATTTCAAGTCATTATCTCCAAAGATACGAACTACAAATCCAAAAACGTGTCCGAATTTCAAATTACATGTAAAAACAATGGGAATCCACGACTTTCCTTTTATGATGAGATCCAAAATGTAAACCTGTGAGCCGATTTTAACCAAATTTACTGGGAACGTGTAAAAATAGTCAAAGTTGAATCCTATGAAGTTTCAATATCATAGGCTTACGAAAAATCTACTTTGTGCAATAGAATGTCGAACCCACATTTTTTGGCCTTGAAATACATAGAAAATCAAAGCGGGAACGACAATTGGCAATCAAACAAATAAAATCGGCAGATTTCGTAAGCCTATGATATTGAAACTTCATAGGATTCAACTTTGACTATTTTTACACGTTCCCAGCAAATTTGGTAAAAATCGGCTCAGAGGTTTTCATTTTGGATCTCATTATAAAAGGAAAGTCGTGGATTCCCATTGTTTTTACCTGTAATTTCAGTAATTTGAAATTCTGACACGTTTTTGTATCTGTAGTTCGTATCTTTGGACATAATGACTTGAAATTTGGTACAAACCTTCACAGGGCTCTTACATAGCTAATCCAAAAGTATACACAAGCTTATCACCGAATCCGCGGCCGCTATGCGTCGAAAACTCCGGTTTTTGGAGACGGTGTCTTATAGTTTTCGAACACCCATTTTTGGAAAAATGACAATAACTTGAAAACGGGTAGATGAATTTTGTTCGTTTTTGGTACTCAGCCGTGTTTTCATAGCCTTTGAACGAATTTGTAAGAATAATCTTAAAATTTAAAAGGGTTTTTGAAAAAACCCTAAAAATGTATGTGTCTTATAGTTTTCGAACGCACCTTATACATTCTGAACACTGCTTCCCTCATCATTATTGTCGCTCATCATTTTACATTTTATGTTCAACAATCAACAGAGGGCAGAAAATTTCAATATGTACATCGGCACATTGTGCATATATGAATTGTAAATTTAAAAAAGTTCCTATTTCAATTGCAATTTGTAATACATAAAAATATGTATAAAGTGAGTTCTTAAGTAAAAAATGATACGTGTATCAAAATATTTCTTTTCGATGTGTGTCTACAATATACAAAATACAATGCGGACAATTTTCAAATTGTTTAATATTGGTGTTATTTTTGGTGTTTTAGAAAAATTGCTTTAGTTAAGATAATTTTTAAACTGGATTTATGACCTAAGGATGAATGTTTTTACATGTTTTTGATGGCAACTGTATACTTGTGCATGTAGATTCAACCCCTTTCTGGGCAATATTACGAGTACCGGAAAATGTGACGAAAGGACGAATTACGGGGAAGACAGCTGTAGTGTTGATATTATAGTCAATTACTCTCTGTGTCAAAGTGTATTTGGACGTCGGTTTTTCCAGATGGAAGCATCCGCTCTCCTTTTATTTCAAACTTTACCCTCTTTTCCGCCTTTCTGAAGAAGTCCTCCAAACCCGGAAATCTCCCCCATGTTTTTAGCCGTACATATATAAATTTCTCTGTATGTATTCCAACGTAATTCTGGAATCAAATTCTAGTTGATGATTGAAAATAGCAGTTTCCTACCCATCCTTTTACAATGTACAATTGTATTGCATTTTTTTAAATTTTCACATTTATGTAAGCCCGAATCATAATACCGTAATATATTGTAAATATTGTACAGTTGGCCATTAAAGTACTAAATATTTTGCATGGACAAAATTTTAAAAAATAACATGCTAGCTATAGCAGATGTAAAAAAAACAAAATTCCACCATCAGTATTTTGACTGAAATTGCATGCAACTTTTGATGCATTTAAACCCTGGTGACAAAACGACTCCTCAGATAACCCTTTGAATGTATGTATGCAAGTTATCATTTAACCCGCTTTGATACACACTCAACCCGAAAGTGAATTCTCCATAGTACTTGACGTTAATGTGTGTTTGCCTTCACGCTCCATGGCCTTAATGGCTATCAAATGATGGAAAAATTGAATATGCAGAATAACTTGAGGGAAGATCAGCTTATCGTAGATTAGCCACATCCACATTCAGTACATTATGGATTCCACATTGAATTGCATTGCGACGCATTGTTTACATACATTCAACATAAACATAATATGGTGTAATGTATTTCACAATATTTGAAATTGTAAAATGGTCGCTATGACATTGGTATTCGGTGTTTGGCATTCGCATTCAGTCATAGTCGTCGTCGTCCTCGTCATCATCATCATTGTAGGAAATTCGTATTCGTTGAGAGTTTGAGCTTGACGGAGAAGGAGAATGCTGAGCGTTGACTGACTAGACGCGAACATGGCCCGGCCAAAAGCGGAGAAGGAGTGAAATAATATAATAGGATGAGGAGATGTGAGTGAGTGTGCTCTAGTCGTCGTCCTTTTTGTTGTCGTCCTACTCTGGTTCTATCCTGTGTGTATAGTCGCGGAGCTTCGGAGTTTCTAGAATTTCTCTAGTTCTAGCCTCAGAGTTTCCAGCGTTAGAAGAGGGCTGCCGACATGGATTTGACATATGGATAGACAGTCAAGTCATTATTTAAGTCATGATGATATGTGCAGGGCTCATTTAACAAAAGCATGGGAACTGCATTCGCCTTGGCTAACGTGTATTAATGCTGTCTCTCCATCAAAGTCAGAGCGCGATCCGTTTTCTTTTGCCGTGCTAGACTTTTCACCACCATCATCCACATCCACACACACACACATACACATACAAACACATTCAACTCAAAACACACTTTAGGTATGCACGACTATCCTATTCTGTTTTCTTAATATAAAATTATATCCGCAGCAATATCTATGAGCTTCTCCTATAAAATATATTGAATCGAGCATCCAAAGGAGACTCACGGGCAATATGCATCAAATATAGAAATGAAGGGAGTCGTGGCTCAACTCTTTGTACATACATACAATGTGTGCATATTTATTATGTTTGTAGGTCTTTGTATGCATACTAAACGCAAACTTTCCACGAGATGAAATGAAATTCATTCAGTAGTTGTTATGTATTATACGTTACGTTCCATGTCGCAAAAACCTAGCAGAAATCCTTTATGTTTTCTACGTATTTGTGCTCAGTATTAAAAAAAGATGAATTTATGTTTATGATATATTACGCAGATGTATGAGTTAGTTTACTTCGTATTTACCATTTAGAGTTACATTCATATTATATGTACGTTTAAATTTTGTTTTGGCTCTTTGGTTTTGTTTTGTTCCAGTTCCGCTCGCAAGATTATCTTAATGACTAAATTATTGTGTAAAAATGAATTAGTGTGCAATATCGGTGAGCAAATTTTCTAGAGTTTTGGGATGAATTTTGAAGAGGAGTCAGTGTCTCATGCCAGGTTGACAGCATACAATTGTAATTTTGGCATTTCTTTGATCCACCTTAAAATTCACATTCACATTCATACAATTTTAATACTGTTCAACTTTCTTTTTAAAAAACAAATAGAACGATGGGAAAATAATAAAAAGGAACCGGTTTGTACTGTTTACTATGGACTATGGATATTTTGGGAATAACCCTTTTTGAGTCCATAACAATAGAAGAGGTTCATGAAAAGCGGAAGAACGAGAAAACTATGCATGGAGTGAAAGGCTATAATAATTGTGCACTTTGTTCTTGTCCAAAAGTCTCAGATTGAATTTTAATGTTTCATTTCATTTCATTACATTCAGATTCAGCTGACTGAGTTGAAAAATTACTCTAGGGTCTCGACGAACCTCAAACCCGGTTACGATTTCATAATGAAATACACACAGTATACTTTTTATATACTGGCCATACATGCGCATATATATGTGTATGTATATGTATACATACTTTGTAGAAGCAGAAATTCTGTTTCTCCAGCATCAAATCGAGAATTCAACAAGGAGGGCCATTCCTTGAAAAAATGTGCCTTGTGTTCAAGATTGAATTGAATTGAAGGAACTGAACTAAACTCAACCCGCCCGCATGCCACAATCATATGGCCGACCATTGAATTTTGGTTTTGCCTGGCTTTCCCCCCGACGTCTTGCAACAGGCTGGCTTATTGGATCCCCCTTTCTCCCATTTGATAAGATCTTGTCCTGTTCCTCGACTTTTCTTCCAAATCTCTCCGTTGCAACAGCGATTCTAAAGCTTTCACAAAAACACAACATTTCAAGTAAAAACAGACGTTACAGTGCTTCTTCTGTTATAAATATTAACCTCCACCACATCAACACTGAATTTTATCACTCCGATTTATCATAATTTTGACAAACGGACGTCTAAAAAATTCAAGAGATTTAAATTTTTTTGGTACATAAATATAAGAGAGCACTGTAATTCGTAATTCTAAGAATTTTTACGGCATTTAGTACAGCAAAATTAAGATTTAAACCTTCCTAGATCTTGCCATGGCATTAACCCTCACACTTTGTACCTTAAGTATTACATGCCCACAAGGTTTATACAGTACTTATGGAAGTATTCCCGTTTGCGTTTGTGATCCGTGAGTTGAGAAAGTGGGGTATACATACATGTACTCTAAAAATAAGACTATGAACCCTCCGTGTATATAATATTGGAGAAAGTGTAATGCATTCCAAGAATGTTTTTGTATACATTCTCAATTTTTTTCTCTCACTCCTAAACTTTCTCCGCATATTGGTTGGGTTTGGTTTGGCACGGCGATTTCTTTTCCGATTCTCTGGCTATGAGCTTCTTCCTCTTCGGTTTTCCTGGTCTTTTCTCTCATCTCCGGTCATATTTCGTCAGTCTGAAACCAAATCGTTTTGCCTGAAAGGAAGGAAACCTCAACATTCTATACGTATACACAGATACAGATACATTGTACATGCTTTCCATCTCTTCCCCTTTTCTCCGCAGATCTTTGCCTTTTTTCATCTTCTAACCACCACCACCATCACCACTGCCAATGCCAATGCTACTACTTGTACTATCGTTCACCGTTCCAGATACTTTGCGTTTTTTCTTCTTCATGAGAAAATGCATTACCGCGAAAAAAGACAAGATGGAAAAGGCTACATTACATGTTTTCTTTCTCCTTGCTCTATCAAGACCTCTTATACATACACTACACGGAGCTACAAATATGAAGGGGAGAAACGAGAGAAAGTTGATATACTCATTCTTTGCCTTTCTCTTGTTCATTCCGAGCAGTCACTTGCTCGCTTCCTCTTTCTTCTTCCTCTCCGGCTTCTTTCTTTTCTCACATTTTTGTGTAGGCGAAGGCCTACCAAAGAACCTGAAAGCAAGCAAGCAAGCAATAGACGATAGTGCAGGAGATGCTGGATAAATTCATAGGGAAAGTGGAGAGATACAAGTACAACTGTATCTGTACAACTACAGCTACGGATGCGGATGTTTGTACCACGAGAAAGGAGAAGAGCAAGGAGAAAACGAAAATTCATATAGATATTTACCCTGCGAGATAAAGCTAAAGCTGAGGCCACACACACACACACACACTTTCTTACACACATATAAATAGACATAGACAATGTACTTTGCCTGGTAGATAAATATCCAGCACTTTATTTTTCTCTAGCAGTCTTTTGTACAGCGTATCAGAACATATCATAAAAAACGCATCAAGAGCTCTACCGGAGAGAAAAAAGTTCCATTTTCCATTTTCTCCCTTCTGTCTTCTTCTTCTTGCCATGTTCTTCATTTTTTCTTCACTTCTCTTCCTCCTTTTCCTTCCTTTTAGCCTTCAACTTTTCTTCGACTTATTCTTCTTCTTCTTCGTCTTCAGGTTTCACGGCTGCTACTGGTCATAGTTGTACAACAGCAAAATTTCTGGTATTATACCTTCATAGTTTATGGAATATATAATATATGTACGTACATACGTACACATGTATGTATATGGCATAGAGCTGGTGCTGAACAAACTTTGAAATGTGATGAGTTCAGATTCCGTTGAGTGGAGTTTCAGTTGGTGAGAACAAAAAGTGGAGAAGGAAAGAAAACTGAATTCTAAATTCTTGTAGATGGTCTGTGTTCAAGTTTCAAGTTGGATGATCGAGCAAATATAAATGAGGAGAAATAGAAAATGAGTGAGTTGGCCTCGTTCACTTTTCATTCACTTTGCTTGCTGCTTACACACACACACACACACATGGAGCAAGATATCTTGATCTCAACTTTCAAGATGAAGCCAGACCGTCCCTTGAAAGCACAGACAAAAGAGTTTGAGCCGAGTGTATGTATGTGTATTACACATTGCAAGGAAGAAATAAACGAAAGAGGAGTTTACATTAAACGACGCGCAAGGATGAGGATGTATATAGAGATAGGAATGGATTGGTCGGTTAATGATGATTTCCATCCAATTTGTCTTGGCTTTAATGATGGCACACACACAGTACATACACATTTCTTGTTCTTGTTCTTGCTCTGGAACAGACCAAAAGCTATTCAAACAGCATTCCTGGAGCACGCCTACAACTTTTATAACATATCTTTGTAGGTCTTCCGACTCATCTACAACTTCTTTGGATCATTGTATGACTTTTAATCGATGAGATAACATCACCAAACCTTTCTTGAGCGCGTGCTTTTTCCGCTTTTTGGCTTTTTAAAAATATAATACGATAATAGTACAAGCTTTCCTCAAAATTATTACTTTTTAAAGCATTGATTTTTATATTTTGTAGTAACCTCATTAAGAATGTCTTCTGGTATTTTTTGAATGCTCCAAAACGATGTTTTTCTTTTTTTGAAAACAATAAACAAGAAACTAAATGAGTAAAATCATGGATTGCGAATTTTTTGGGGCAACGATCATCAGTTACCAAAAATAAAATGTGCCCATATGCATGCATTATGCACATGTTATGGCTAATGTGCAGAATAGTATAGTTTGAAAAACTAATCGGACAATCTGAAGAAAAACCTACTAATCTGGACAACTTAATGGCGTAAAAAATCCTTCAAACCAAAAACTTTTGCTGATAACCCTTAAAAAATATCCGATCAACTTTGATCAAAAGTTGATGAGATTTGATAAGATTGACTTGATGTGCATATGGTTCCAAATTCACATCATCTTTGATCAAATTTTGATAAGATTTTGGTGTGCGCGTAACATCATCTCATCACTATCTCATCATAATTCTACCAAATATTTACCATGTCAACAAATTATATCCATCGATTTTGATCTCATGAGATTTTGATGGTTTCATATCAAAATTTCATGAAAAGTTCATGAAAGTTGATGAGATTTTCGACCAAATACCAGTCAAAATCTTATCAAATATTTGCCCAGATATTTTTCTAAGGGAAAGTTTGCATTTCCTCTAATTACATCTAAAATAACCAATCAACGTTTTTAAATGATATACTTTTTACAGCTGCAGATTTACCAAAATGTGGTATTCTGGTCATTATATCTAGCGTATGAATACACGCCAATCATCAAGTAGTGCAAATTAGTCGGTTATTCTACAGATTATCCTGTTAGTCTACACTATTCCGTACATTTACTATAACATGAATACAGTGAATGAAAAATACAGGAGGAGGAAGAAGAGGAATTTGAAATGGAAAAGTCAAATTTAAATCGATTGGACTCAATAAACTGAAGCAATTTACTTTGGAATGAATAATCACTTTTTTGGCAAGCGGGCGTAAATTTCGGACGTGAAAAGGTGAATGAATGGGAACAAGACTGAGGATTGGCGAATGAATCGAAGTAGAGAGGGACAGGAAGAGAGAGAGAGAGAGAGAGAGAAAGAAAGAAAGAAAGAAAGAGGGAGACATCCAGACTCGGAGTCACTGAAGTAGAGTAATAACAAATGGGAAGAGTGAGAGGAGAGAGACTGGGTTGGATCGGAGAGTGATAGACTTGAAGAAAGCCTATTGTAGATTAGAGAAACATTATAGCTACTTGTACAATGTATTCCTCGTGAAAGAGCAGGGCCGGAGCAGAGAAGCAACTTGGCTGTATACGTTATATCCGTCCACGAACCAAGGAGCAAACCAAGGGAAGCAAGAAATGGGGAGTCGCACTTTGCGACAGTTATTAATGATCAGTTCACATCACACATTGCAAAGAGCGAGCGAAAAACGACAGAGGCAAAAAAGAACACAAGAAAAGAAATTGAACAAGAAGAAAAGGAAGCGAACGAGGGAGAGAGAGAGAGAGAGAGAGAGAAGCAAAAGCTCAGCCCCTCCTTTGAACCTCTCTTTCACTCTTCCATTATAAATTTCTCGCCCATGTACAACTTGATCGAGAATCCACTAAAGAATGTATATATAAGTCCTCCTAAATTTATATGCTAAAAACTATTGTATTTCATTTCCTACTATTTTCATCAAAAATGCTTCATAAAAATAGATTTTCTTCCGTACAATGTGCTATGTACATTTTCAACACGAGTTTGCAATATCAAAATATTTAAATATTATCATCGCAACTTTATGTGTGTACACATGAATTTTTGTCAAAATAGGATTTAAAATGCTGATTTTGTCTCCGACCTCAAAGCAAAGTAACTTCTATTATTGGACTGAATTTACAACTTTGTGTTTGTACCTATGTTTTTGGTTATTTTTCATGCATGTTTGAAGACAGACGGAGAGGAAACATTTCATTTCATTTTCCTTATTCCAGTAGTTTTGCTTACAGCTCCTTGCTTAGACGTATATATGTATATACTTATCATTATTCAGCATCGTGGACTCATCCAGGAGAAAGATGAGACTGAGTGAAGATGAAGCTAAAGCAACTTTTTCTCGTTTACTTTAGTTAGTGACGGGAGAGACTAGGATATTTGTAACATGCCAAATACTATTGATTTGAGCAATGAGTCATGGTCTTCATGCGGTGATAATGTATCGCTCATTCGACTCTCGAAAAAGACATTTATTTCATTTCCTCCTCTTCCCTCTCTCTTTCGACAGTGACCCCTTCAACAGTTCCCATGTTAAAAGATACACACTCGTTCACTCACTCACTCACTCGTTCGCATCTCAAAGCTTGGAAGCTGGAGAACAGGAGAGATGGGAAGAGGAAGAAGAAATAGGAAGGATGTTCGTCATATCATTCATTCACTCCAAGCCATTTTGCAGACTTCATTTGCTATAATGGCAGACCACTCTCACAACATCTCACAGCTCACATTTTAACTTTCACCACCACAAAAGATCCAATGCATGATACTCTGAGCAGGTCATCAATCCTCCCACCGCTCACCATTCCCACACAAGCTTTCTATGTATTCCTTTACACTCTGTGTACTCAACTTTTTTTAAACAGGAAAGCGGTTGAGAATTTCCGAAATTGGTAAAATTCCGACAAATACTAGTACTGAGCAAAAGGTTACCCTTGAAGCTGTGAGCAAAATTTTTCCTTGCTTTCCCTACAATTATAGTTTTAAATATCTTAAAAAATTTTAATACGAGTATGAATTTAAGCATCAAGGATTATAGGCCATTCTTTAGATAATTTCCATTCATTTTAAACGTCGGAGCGTTACAATCACGGTGTGATAATATGCACCACATTTTGAGGAAGGTTTAAATCAGAAAATAAATTTAATAATGTGTCGCAATGCTACTGTTTGGCTGAGTTAAGTAAATTTAATTTATATCGTTTTGCCAAAGGAAACTCACCTTTGGGCAAAAACAGAGATAGAAAATGGAAAAAAATTAACTCAGATTCAGATGCATAAGTCTACAATGCATATTCTCATACTAAAGCATATGTACAGCTTGCGCTATTTTGCCTCGTGAGAAACCTCACATATTTTGCATGCATCAGACATTTATCATCTCGATTGTAGTGACCAAAGCAAAGCAAAGCAGAGCCCAAGCGAGGCTCAGAGGTAAGCAAAGTAGAAGAAAAATAAGAAGCGGCGCAGTATTGTTTGTACAGTGTGCACAAAATTCACAAAAAGAATGCGTGCGGTCCGAAGAATGAAAAGCAGTGTCCATGAATACAAAATACAAAATAACCGACAGGGATGGGTTGCTTTCATATTATTCTATTTTTCTTCTTTTCATGATGATATGCTATGATAAAATGTGATGTTATATCATATAATACGGTAAGAAATTGTGTTGGTTGACCTGTACTCAATTTATGTGCATAAATGACGCAATCCTCACTTCTTTTGTGTAAAAGCTTGTGTAAACAAGGAGCAAAAGGAGCAGACTAAAGAATCACACAGAAGATAGAGAAAAAGGCACAATAGGAAGAACTGCAGGATGAAGAAAAATGAAAACCATCATGTTTTTCCCCATCTCTTGCCCTCTATTTATGAATACATTATACGTACATTTAGAATGTGAACTGTCTGTGAATTTTTTTTCCTCCAGGACACAAAGCAACACACAACATAATACGATATGATATAATACAAATACAATGAAAAATTCTTGGATGGTTAGAATACACACAGAGAGCTTGAGGATATTTAATACAGTTTTCAGGTTTTTTATTTATAATAATGAAAAAACCCTTTTTGTACTTTCCAAGTTATAATCTTTTATAATATACAAGAATAATATAAGCATAACATAAAATTAAACGTGTAGCAGAAGAATGAAACAATCACTGTAAAAAATATTTCACAATTCTTAAGATTTTTTTATAATGCTAGAGAAATCTAGAGATCTTGTACAACAACAAAAAGTCCCAAGACAGTGAAAATAATGTTTTTACCTGATTAGAATTCATAGAAAAATAGGGAATTCAATTGGACGGAGAAAAAAAGAAAAAACGAAAGAACAAGCTCTCTTTTCTCTGCTGGAAAGGAAGGGAAGAAAAGTCCAGGTTTACAGTTAAGTGAAATTATTCTGCAAATCCCTTATGGACACGGGAAAAGTTATGTCCTGGAAAATACTTTTTGATCTCTTCTTCCCCTCAGCACACAAAACGAAACGAAACGAATCCAGACCAATGCGGAGAGTCCCTTCATAAAAATGTATAAACTTTTTTTCCAGGAATAAAAAAAAGTTTTTCACACTGTTTCTTCCTATTCTCCGTTCTCTTGTTCTCTTTACGGACAAACTGACCACAAGCTTTTCCAGACACTAGACTTTCACGTAAATCCAGAATCTACAAGCCAGATACGTGTGTGTGTACAGGTTCATGTACATGCAATATTAAATCTGAGATTTTCTTTCCAACTCCTCTCAAATCTTTTCCGTTTTATATTCTTGTTTCCACCGACAAACTGGACGTTACTATTTATGCTGCAATGCAAGTCGATGAAAAGAAAAAAGCTAGAAATCTAGAATTTCATATAGTACATCATCTCATATCGTATCATATCATATGAACATCAGATATATTTCTATCTAGGTCCTTTTCGTCTCCCACCGCTGTTTCATAATGGATGAGCTTTCGTAATGCAATGCAATGTAAAGTAATAGTGGCACACCGATAATAGAGAATATAGTCGGCGGATAGACGGATAAAGGAGTGGGTGAAGGCTTAGTTCAAAATCCCACAAAAGTACGACGACTACGACTTACATTACATTCATTCAAACATATCAAGACAGTGGATCTGGATGAACATTTTACACAGGTTTCCTGCTGATTTTTTTGACTGGCGTCTCTCTTTGGATTTTCGGCTTTGCCACCATCATTCCAGCTCGATCTTGTAATTTAAGCGAATAATTCCTCCTCTCCATTCCTTCAGAATTTTTACTCAGTGCTCAGTGTTCAATCTTCCACAAAAATTTTCACATTCTCAACTTTTACTAAAGCCAGAACTAGAATTAGAACGAAAACTGAAACTAAAACCAAGTCCGAACCCAAAGTCCTCCATATAACTAAACAATTCCACTAGTCAACTTGCCTTGTCGTTCCTTCCAATCCGCTTTCAGATTTTTCACTTATTATATATTTGTTTTGGATGGGAGAACGTGATCATTTTTACATTTTAAAACCAAACAAAATGCTCCTGATTTATATCCCTTGAAACCCTTCCTCATGGCTCAAATAGAATTTGCAAGGAAATTTCGGGATTCCTTTGAGCAACTTGCATTTTCCATTTTCTCTCATTATTCATCTTCAAGTAGTGGATTGAAAAATTCTAATTTTAGTGACTTGGTTTATTCCTCTGAAAAATAGTTTTGTGTTTCTGCTAAAAGTCTATTTATTGTACGGTAAAAAATGACAAGTCTGAAATTTGGAGGGTGAATTTTTCGAAATAAGAGTACAATACATTCACAATACAAAATAAAGTAGAGAATAACTACAATAGAAGATGAAAAAACTAGTCATTTGTCTCCTTCTTCTGTTATTGAATAAAAAACGAGTTGAAATTCGGTGGTCGGTTTATTCGTAAAATAAAACGTACCCTACCATTGCCATTCTCCGTACAATACACACACGTACATACATAAGGAAAAGCCTTGGGAATATCTGGGCCTATAACTACAATACAAAGCATCTAATGCACTCGTCATAATATGATATGATAAAATAGTATGAAGAAAAATAAGGAGACGTAGTTGTAGACGAAAAGAAAAGGAAGAAGAAGAAGGCAAAGTGATAAGCCATAGGTAATGCACACATCATATTTATAATATAGAAAAATATTAATAGAATACATAGTCGCGGCATAATGGAATGGAAACGAACGAAAGGAAGGGTTCGACTGAATGGATATGAAATTGAAGAATCTTTTTTACTTCTCTTTCTCTCTGTAGCTCTAGTCTCACAGGTTTTTATACATGTGTACATATATACAAACATGGACGAGAGAGAGAGAGAGAGGCAGAAGCAGCGTGCATGCATCGTTACTTGATGGATAGCTAATGGAGTAACAAAGACATCAAAAAAGATTGATGTTTCAAAAGGAGTGCGATGCCGTGAAGTCCAATATTTCAAGTAAACCAAACGAACGAACCAACCAACCAGCACTCTCCGAATCTGACGTCTTCAGCCTCAGTCTTCAGACCCTAGTCGTCAGTCGCATCGGATTACTGATATGCAGGTTGGATAACTTTTATTTGATCAACCTTAATATTTGATTTTGCGTTTACATTAAGTCTCATCATAGTTACCGTATTATTTTTAAAAACAAATTTCAATTTCGTGAAAAGGTGGCCAAAAGGCAAATTATTAAAATGCATTGGATTTTAGGATTTGTCACAAATGTGCAATTAAGATGTCATTTGTACGGGTCAATGTTTTAGTTCTCTGCACATAAAAACTTTCTTCATTTATCTTTTTCCCATTTCCTTGGGATCAAATTATCGTAGACTTTACGTTGGGATCGAATTTTCGTGTTATTTTAGTTAAATGGTTAGATTCCTGCATGGTAGAAAATTTTTCGGTATGTAACTATACTAAAGTTATGATGACAATGTGCACATAAAAGTTGCTTCAACCTGGCCTTTCTAAACTGAGAAAATACAAATTGTCCACCCTCTGTATCTCTAGAGTCTAGAGTTTAGCTGTCAAGATGGAGATACATAGAAAAATAAGCTACAAATAATCTCAAGTAAATATTACGCCTAATTTGATTTTTTATACATTACACACATTGCATTACGCTGTGGCTCGAATCCCCTCTTTCGCTCCTCCGTTGACTGAGCAGAAACAACAAAACAATGCTGACAATTGACGCGAGCCCAAACTCCATTTATTTGTACCCTATTTTTTGTATTATGTTCTGTTCACATTTTTCTTAGCTTAAAACTACACATGAAGGCGCAACTTTTAAACTTTAGCTTGAATTCAAAAGATTTTAGAATAAACTTGGATTTTTTCCTCTAAAAAATTACAAATTAAGCTGTAACATTTTTTGTTACTCTTCTTTCCGTCTCAAATTTGATATCCTTTGAGAACCGACGAGTCATTAATAAAAACGTAGTGAAAGACTGATGACGTCTTGAATGTTGAATAAAGGTAGACTTTTGTAGGTATCTGTGTAAATCTAATAATTGATACTTGTTGGCTGTCTGCTGTTTGTTCAAAAATTTTCAAAATTAAGATAAAATTAAAGCATTATCCATGTACTCATGTCTTACAAGTTATGTTTTTTATTTCTAGCTGGTAAAATCAAAATTTTGACGCATTTCAGATATAAAATTTCGTAAAAACAAATTTAAAATGCAGACTTTGTCCTTTAATCGAAACTAGTATTTCATTATACTTACAGACGGTAGGAAGACAAATGTATCATGCATAACATGTACACGATATTTTTGGAGTATATGACGGTAGACGAGAGAGGGAGAAAAGGGAGAGCTGGAGAGAAAAAAATGGAAGACGAGGGGTAGACGATTCGTCATTTTCCGTTGATCCATCGGAGGGAGCAAAAGACTGAATGTGAACTGGCTGCTTGGGCTTTTGCAGGTGTTGGCTTGGAATCTTCAAACTCATCCATACCATACCATAGACAACACACACATATTCACATGTTGTACTCAGAGATAGGCACAGAGACTTGGATCCGTGAAGGAGAAACTACCAAACCCAATCAGAAGATTATAACATTTATCACTTGTCACTGGGTTGGTGGTGGTAACCTGCATAAAGAATAGCGCCAGGCAACACACATCATTTGTTATTATTCAACATTCCGATTCTCAGGCCAAGCACTCGTTGTCATGTCACTGTACAGTAAGGACGACAGCCAACAAAAGGAGAGAGAACGGGACACACGGGTAGAGGGGGACGAACTATAGTATAGTATAGTACACAAGTATGTATATGCGTATAAATTTGTATATTGTACAACCACATACGCAAATGTATCCATTTTCAACTCACATTGAGATTAGTCAGAGTGTATTACAATATTTTATAGTATTCACATTTATCTAACTGGTGCGTGCATTTTGTATCATCTCATTACGCTAATGTGGATTGGCAACAACTTTCCCCCGACAATGTGTAATAATATTAATAAACGACAGGTCCAATTTATTTCAAATTTACCTTTTGTCACAAAATCAATCATCAACTGCTCGTATATATTGAAAATGTATTGCGAACAAGGAAAAAATTATAAGGCTCACGCAAAGATTCTTTAAACTTCAAAACGGTCTCTTGCAAAATTTCATATCAGATTGATTGAGTATATTTTGTTTGCTTAACTAATTTGCTTTTATGTAAAATGGAGGAGTAAGCGACATTTCCGAAATTTGTGCTATATTTTATTGCGCTACTTAAAATTCACAGCAAAATGTTTTTTTTGTGTTTCTTTCGTCATCACATCGCATCACCGCACAAAAAAGCGTAATAATTTACCTACACTACAGCAATATACAAATACATAGGAATATGAATATGTGCAATCATAAGAATCATGATGCTAATGATAATAATAGTAAGCACGGGAATATAAACTACTACAGATTTTTCTTGGAGCTTCCTTTGGCCTCTTTCCCTATCTATTCTTCTCGAATCTTTTGCTCTTGTTCCTATTCCGAGATGGATCGTCCTATTCCTACTCTTATTCTTATTCTCAGGCCGGATTCGTGTAATATGTCTTCGTCTCTCCTTTTCTTTTGCTCTCATCGTTCATCGCACAGCTAATATTCATATGCGACTTGCCCTGCTCTCTATATTCTATTCTAGAATTTCTATATAGTACCGTATACAGAATACAGAACACGAATATTTAGTCTAAGATAACTGTTCGCCAGAAGGAATGTTAAGAATGGAAATGTACGAATAGGAATACGGACGACGACAAAGACGAAGTCGAAAACGACAGAACTCTCTTCTCTATACATACTATATACAGATATCTATTCAAATAAGTAAATGGAGTAAGAGCAATGTAAAGGCTAAGAAGAAGAAACTGTATGGGACAGCGAAATTAAAAAATGGATTTACATTTATTATTCTGTTTCGTTTCATTTTTCATGCTCAGATTCGCCATCGTCGTCGTCATCATCATCATCATCATCATAGTATGTTGTAGTAGAATTCGTCAGTGCCGTCATTGCCATTGCCATCTTTTTTCTTCTCTTTTTATTCGCCGTCAAAGACATCGACTGTACTATACAAAAAATAGGAGCAAGCAGAGGAAGTATGTATACAGAACAGAAAATGCAACGTGGATGACGTTTATTCCTTTTAGGATTCCGTATTGTATTTTTCTGCATGCACTTACTAGATTTCTAGTTTCTAGTTAAAATATCGAGTTTTAGTTCTAGTTAGTTCTCGGTCCACTATACAAGTTTTGTGTGTACTGCCAAATGTTGAAAGCAAGGTTGAATTCTATTAGGCTTTCCGTATATACACAAATGCAGGATTTGAACTCAAATATGGACTTTGAGGCGGTGAGCAAAATATTATATGAAATTTGGAACGGAAGGAAATAAGATGTGATGTTACACACCTACATAGCCGGGTGTCATTAGCAAAACTTCCATTAGCAGCACATTTTTCTGTGTACAAATTACGCCTCGATTTTCTCCTTCTTCTTCATGTTCATGCCCATGTCCATGCATACAAACGGCAAAGAAACGGGTAAAATACGGTGAATTTAATTTAGGATTTATGTACTGTACATTTTAGATTGCCGCTGATGTATACATCGAGTCGGAGTGAAGTGCAAGAGCTTGTGCATGCTTAAGGGCAGTAGCAAAATGGAGTATCGAGGGTACCTCGTAGCATGGCATGGCACGGACCATTAGGCGGTAAATACAGGTTTCACAACATGTAAATCTACATCACCTGGACGAAGACTAACGGACAGAGTTGAAGTTGAAAGTTGAGAGCTGAGACGAAACAACTCGCAAAAAATCTATAAAACTGCTTTGTACGCATGCATAAAATCATCGCGTATGCTGGTGGCTGGTGTATCGTATCATGTATTAAACAGTAGTAACAAAGGGAAAATTGAAAGCTTTGGAGGCGGCCCTAATAAATATTATGCAAATGCAAATTATTATCTGCATATTTCCCCTGTTTTTTGCATAATTATTTGAGAAAGGAAAGCCCTATAATTATGTTCACGCTGTACATTGTACATTTGTTCAATAGACCATAGATATTATGTATATATACGTAGATAAACATGCAACACAAGGAAGTAGTGCTTTTACCTTTTACCACATTGAAATAATATTACGTTGTATGTGGTATTTTGTAGTCAGAGGCGAGTCTACTAAAATGATTTTGCTTGTCCTTGTAACTACATAATTTTTCCTTGTAAAATTGAAAAAACTATGTAAAGCTTCAAGGAAGCAGTAAAATTGGAATTTAGTTACAATTTTAGACAAAAGAATATTTAGATTTGAAATATCGCGTACTCTTAACCCTTTCTGGAATACAATGCGAAATCCCCGATGCGCATTGTCCAGGTATTGAAATTCAATATAAAATGTCAAAGAGTGTTTATATCGTACCTTAAATCTCGTATTTTACATGCTACAATTTGTTGTACAAGGATAATTTACAACCTGGCAGTACTTTTACCCTATTGAACTTACGTAACATTTTTCCGAAATGAAGAAAAAGAGGGTAGACCTTGATCTGAACTTTGTCAAGGTTAACCCAAACTCGATCCAAAATCTAATCCATCTATGTAAAATAGTTATTAGTACGGAGCTCATGCGGGATTCCGAAAATTGTTGTACATTATTGACGTAATTTGTATTTGTAAACAAGATGCAGCAGAAAAAGATTGTACACCGGAGGGTTTAGATGCTGGTGTGTGTCTTTATTCCCTGTGTATTATTTTTGCATTCATTGACCCCACGGAATTTATAGTTTATTGACGAGGATGGGAAGTAGGAAGTGAGAACAAGGAGAGGAGAACAAGAAAAGTGTACCGAGTGTGTATATATATAGGCATTCAGGTGATAGTGATAAGGAGGAGAAGAGTGAATTGGAGTTAAGTGAAGGTTAGGGAACATTGTCTGCTCCCATGTAAACATACCATAAATTTTCTAAATCACCGTGCAATAAAATCGTCACTCGGTTCTATCTCTCCTTTTCTCTCTCTCTCTCTCTCTCTCTCTCTCTCACTCTTCTTGTTCTACTGCAGCATGTAAGCCAAAGCCAGAATCGGAGCGAGAGCCAAAGCGATTGCTATAGCACCGGGCCCAGCTCCAGTTCCAACTCAAAACTTCAACTTGGCTTCTACTCTCTTTCGATTTTCCATCCTACTTTTCTACATTTGAAACCCCCGGCTTCCATTCCATATAGCATTTTCCAACTTCTCAAGTCGGCTGCTTTTCTTCCTTTTTATTTGCCATCTGGCTCCGGCTCATGTTTCGCCTGCACAAAATTCAAATGCAGATTTTTTACCAACATTTTTTTTACCAAACTGATGATATTACTTGCATAAAACAATGTTTATTTGTTAATTTTAAATGCATGAAAAAGTACAGCTAAATTGATTTTTTTAAAGTTTAATGAAAAGTTTCTTCGGCAATATCCTTCGAAACTCAAGTTGAGTAACTACTGTAATGCATACACGATTAAGAATTAAGAACAAGTGTAGAATTAGTCGAAACAAGTTTTTTCTTTATAGTTTTGAATAAGGCCATAAAATGCATGTGTGTAATGCTACCGTCTTCATTTTAAGCTGTAGTTATGCTCACGAATATATTACTTATGCACGGGATAGCTACAACTGGTTAAAACTGTTGTTTTTGTTGAAGTAGCTGTACACTGTACACATATTATGTACATAACTATCCAGTTATATTGCTTAGTTGTGGGTTAGGAAAATTGTGAGTATAAAATCAGATTAGGATTGAAAAAGGGATAATAAGAGAGCCACATACTGGGTGGTAATCATCACACAAATTCTCGAGAATTTACCTCCTCTCTCTATTAAGTTCTCTTTCTTCTTTTTTGCCTTGTAGTTCTTCTTACCCACTACTTTTTACCCTCTCTTTTGTTTTTTGTGCTTGATTTTTTATCGTTCTTTGGCCATCCCTTTATCCCTCCTTCATCACGCCACAACACCCCGTAAACAAGTACGTATACACTCTTCGGGTAATATCTGTATCTTTGTAACAATTCGGAGGACAAAAAGATCAGTATTAAGATTGAACTTGAATTACATTTGGACACCGATGCACGGATACATAAAAGAGCGTAATTATGAATTTTGCTCGAGTATTTTCTCTGTATAATTTCCATATTTTTTGCATTTAGTTGTCACGTTTTTATACTTGAACATACGATTTCATTTTAATTTCATAGTTGAGCCTTGATTTGTCGCATGTTCATTTCAAAAAAAATTCAAATGATTATATTTGGCATTCCTTTCGCTAATATTTTTATCCAAAAATTTAAATGGCGTAAAAATTCAGACCATGGATTCGCATGAAAAAATTAGACAAACCTATTTTTCAATTTACATTGTTAAATACCGAGCGAGATAAAGTTTTACACTGAGATTTTCCTTCAAAAAAATTTGAGGAAGCAGTAGCCTGATTTAATAAGAATAACTCTAAAATTTTGTTTTTTTGACATGACAAGCATCGTGAACTTGTAAATACAAATATTTTGTTTCCGTTGATTCTTGAGAGTTTCAGATCTTGCAGTTTGAGTTCATCGTTATAGTCTTTACGTTGATCTGTCGGCTCATCCAGACTCGAAAGAGGCATGCAACCAATGATTGCTTTCCGCACGCTAATAATAATTCCAAAATTCCTAAATGATGGCATAGCGTGTAAACTTTCATAGCATGGATGATGAGGAAATGAACACAAACATACAAAATGATCTTCGTCTCTTTGTCTTTCAAGCAACTACATACATATCTTTTATGCTTCGAAATTTACGAGAGCAAGTTGGTCAACCGTTTCTTATTTTTCCAACCTCCGTGTTTTGTAAATTCCATTATGAGCTTACATTTGAGGGATCTGCACAGGAAAACAAAACCGTACAAAATTTTGTCTAAAACAAGAGAATTTTCCTATCGGAAAAGTACTAGATCTAAAGTAATAGACAAGGATGATTATTAGGGCTGCTTGTTGCTTGACGCTTAAAATTTAGCCGAGTCAAATAAAAATGAAAATGGATAAATAATAATATTTGAGCAGATATACCGCGTATCTAATAATTACCTTGATAGCCAAGCCACCCAGGTAAAATTATAGTCGTCAACGCATCCCTTGCTTGTTTAAACACTCAAGTGTTTATCTCCTTATCAAATAAAATTATACATTAAGAGACTCATCCGACATATTGTACAAATACAAATACAAATTAGACACGGACTGCACATCGACAATTGATAGAGAACACTGCCGCCTACATATGTATGTATGTATATGTACATCTGCTTTCTGTTCAGAAAATTGAGCAGCTTTATACTGTCTACAATATTCTGATATTCATGATGATAATGATGACCAGTAGTACTATAATACAAAAGCATTGCCATATTATCATTATCATGATCATTATGTAAATATTATTGCACGCATACCGATAAAAAATATTGAATTGAAACACAAGACGAGAATCATTTACGGAAGAACATGAATGCATACATATTACTTACATGTATGTACATAAGTGTTAGTATGAATGTGGAATAAAATTCAGTAAAGTTTGAAACTTTAACTCAAAAGCTCGTCTCTTGTTCTCTCCATCTTTTTTTGAGAACAAAGTGTTCATTTCCGCTATCACGCCATGCCATGCGTATCAATTCATAAGCATGTTTCCGTTTTCGCTTTCCCGAAACAGTCCAAGAGCACTTTTTATTCATTTCCATCTACATACTTCATTCTATCCATTCTCATATACTAAGGACACAAATTTCTATGTATCTGTATTTTCTATGTCTATGAAGAGAATCGTCCACTCATAGGACAATTCTCCCCATTTCTTGCCCACACACAAACAATCCTACAAACGAACGAATTCCTAGGGAATTTACACAGTGTAACAATAATAATAATGCGAAGAACGTATACTCGCAATGTGCTTTTCCTTCTTTTTTGCATAAGAATCACACGCATAGTGTGACAGATAAATAGATAGATTTGAATTTGAAGACACGCGATATATTGCAAGAACTAAAATATTATAAATTGTAAGTATATCATATCATATCATACATTATAATAACGCATACGTAATACGCACATAATATATTAGTGTAGACTATGTCTGTTGCATTTGTATCCCTTGTACATAACGAACAAGACGTATGTACAAATGCAGCAGTCTACATGAATTTCCCTTCTCGCGATGAGTTGAGAACCACCCGTGGATTCTAATGATTTGAGGCTGAGCTACACTATTCAACGTACAGAGAGAGAGAGAGACGGACTCCAACTCGCCGTACGTTACGCTGAAGCAAAGCCTATAACTTTTTTTATAGGCTTTCCCTGCTCCAGAAACTAGAAGCAAATGAAGAGGCCATCGCTTCTAACTGTGTATACTGTTAATTCTATCTGCTGATGTTTAACTTGATTTTGAGATATTAAAACTGTACAGTTTGACATTCTTTAAGACGTGATTATTTTTGTGAAATTTAAACTCTCATTATAATTCACTTAAACCTAAAACTATACAGAATAAGTCAATATGAAAGAAAAACGGATTGATTTTTCCCCATGTAGATAATATCTATAAAACAATCTATACAAAAGATTTTAGCTTTCTTCAATACAAGCATATTAATCCTTAATCTGTTAAATTTGTGTAAATCAAAATAATTAATGTCCTACGAGGTAAATTAAATTTCAAAGAATTATTTCAGCGTTCACCTACCTACCTTTGATTTTATTTACATATATTAAAGGTTACTTTAATCATGTGATAAAAATCTGGCCGAACTACAATACTTTTTACGTTTTCCCTCTGCAGTTTAAAATGAGTAAATGAACAGAGCAGAATAAGTCCCAGAGTTGCATGTTTTGAAAATTTGTCGTATCTGTATAAAGTCTTGGTCAAACAAAATCGTGCTTCCGCTAATTGAGAATTGAACAATGGCAGATTACCGTGTATTAAACTGTACATTTAATGCAAGGCAGTATAATATGTACAACCATGTGGACATAATATCTATACACATGTATTCATGTGTGTAAAATAAAACAAAAAGTACGAGGTAGAGAAATCGATGAGGGAGTGAGATTTTCAAGCAGAAACTTTTCCTTTTCTCCCCGTTTTTCGGTGTTTTTCCGTGTTGGATGAAGACTGTCAGGCAATCATGAGAGCAAACTACATTTGTTTTACTTCACATGGAAGAAACTCCAACTGTTTAAAAACGCCAGTCTGACCACAGCTTCATACGTACGACAATACTATGCAATATGTACATACTGAGGACCAACTACCGTTGCTTATACATACATACATGTGTGTACAAATAAACCTTTAGAGTTTTATTTGGATTTGGATTTGAACATGCGATCCCAAGTCTAGAACTAGGCATGCATGCATTCAATACATCCAAATACTCACACTGTAACTGTAATAAACCGGGCAAGTCGAAAGCCTAGGAGGAAAAAACAAAATCTTAAAAATAAACTTGTGCCCCGAAATTTTCTAGATGGTTTCTCACATACACAAGAAACTACAACTTTGGCTAAAGTAGACGAGAAGGTAAAACTCAACTCAACCCCAACTACGTACGTACAACGGGAAGTAAAAGTAGATGGAGAAAAATCAATCGATTCATTCTGTTGATAAACGGTAATTTGGTACCGTGAGAACAGCTCCGTATTTTACACGAGACTCGCTCAACAAAAATTACACACTTCACTCAATTCCGCACAAAATACACACTTTTTCCTCAGCCAAAAGTTGCGAGTCCCGAGACGCGCACCCAATTACTCACTACTGCAAGTAAACTGAAACTTTTCCCGCCAACTGAGCTTCCCGAAGAAATTTCTGGAAAAACAGAAAATCTTTGAAAGGATCCAAAGGAAAAATAATCTACAAAAGAAACAGGCTCATGATTGAAATCTAGAATAAAGCACAATAAGCAGGACTGTTCAAAGATCTCGTTTCAAATTTTCTTGATAGACTACTAAAAATCTATGGAGAGTCTCTTCGTACTTTGTCCTCATTGTTTGGCTGTTTTATGACTTTAAAGTGCATTGATATTTACAAAGAACAAACATGTACATGGACTGTGTTTCCGTATAAAATTGACAATAAATGTCAGCTCCAGTCAAGACAAATTCCTGTCATAAAGTTTAAAATTCAAATGCAAATGCAATTCCTATGTAAATGATGAACACGAAACCAATTTCAGATTGACGATAACATCGTTGCAATAAAATTTTTGTAAGGAAACGCCAAAACGAATAGAGAAAGGGCTTTGATTATGTAACCATACAACAATCGAAGCATTGACCAAACGCGACAACAAAGTTTCCTTTAGTTTAAAAACAAGGCTTTTATAACCGTTGGATTTACAATGGAAAATCATCCAAATGCACAAGTTGAACAGTCATCAAATGGAAATACATATTATGTACTTTTCTTTGGTTTTCACTGTACTTGCATGTAGCCTTTGTCTACAATACATTATGCATGTTACGTATATGGCTTGTTTACAAGAATTCGACTTGTGTTTACCTCATTTGCCTGCCTCTTCCACTTTTGCTTGGGCAAAACACTGTCAATGTCTGACGAACTCTTTTATTTTATTGCGCTGTTATGACTTTAACGCGAACCCTTTAAGCTGCCTTAGCTAATCCTACTTCCTAATGATGTTGGCGTTCGTTTCCTTGTTACAAACTCTGATACAATCACAACAAAGAAACATTGTACATGCATATTACAAATTATGTGCGCCCAGGGTCCCATTACATCATCAATTTGCTTTTATTTGGACATATTTCTCTCCAAATTCGAAGCACCCAAAGTCTTGTGTCCAAACATAACCTGTTGACTTTGCGGTTTGTAAAAGGGTTTCCTTCTGTCCATACTACACATTCTTCCCTCACTAGTTGCAGTAGAAATGTAAATTTGTCTCAAAGTGAACCATTTGAAATCAGTTCCTTTCCTGATTTAGCTGACCAGTCCTAGTTTTGTCGTTTTAAAAAAGTGTTTTTGGAAAAATCAAAGCACATTGATTTTCAATAAGTTTGAGCAGTTATTCAAAAAAGTTGTAAATTGTGAAAAATACAAGTGCAGACGAAGTGAATTTGAGTTATCAATGTATAATTGAATGTTGACATAAATATGTATAAAAAGTGCTGAAGCCGCCGACCTCAGAGTAATAAATAAATTCCTGAATGAAATGGTGAGAACTGCACTTGGATCTCTATTGAATCTTTAGCATATTGTGGGCGTGTGTCTATGTAAATTGTGTATGTGGGTATGTGTGCATAAGAATATATTCAAAAGTATATTGAACGTTTCCGTAGCTCATTTTGACAATTTAGATTTGTTTATTCAAATTAATTCCAAGTGGTGTTTTACACGTGAACATAAACATAAACATCAAGTACTCAAGATAGTATGTATAGGAAAATTCATAAAACATTTCTATACATTATTATTATGTACATTCTTTCTCTTTTTGTCTCTCTATTACTATCTCCATAAAAAATCAGGCTATATATTACAACTCCACAAAGCTGCTCACCATCCAGCAGACACATTTGAACTCTCGCATAATATTATTGCATTTATGTACATGCACCGTTTATATTGTACCAGTAACAACATATTGTACACTGTACACACACAAACTAAATTTAATAGCTTTGATTGTCAAGGACGAACAAGTGTTTTTAGTGAATGAAAAAAGAAGGAACAACAGCAACAGTATCAGCGACCTAACACAAAAACTAGTGATGTAGTTTGTAGTAAAAGTAGTTGGTGTGCATGGTGGCGGTCGTCTTCGCGTAGTAAAACTACGACTACGACTAGTAATATTAGCTTAATAGTTAAACCTGGAAGAGGAAGAGAGAGAGAGAGAAGGAAAGTAAGTAAGTGAGTAAGTAAGTGCAAGTGAGTAACAAATAGAGGACATAAACACGTACGCACGTGATACGATAAGGGTCATAAAGAAGCCCATAACAGAGCGTAATAGGATCATTGCTCTCATAATAGCTCCCATAAAGATGTCATAAGTAGGTTTTTTATGTGAGTCCAACCAACTAGTTTACTCTGCTCTACTCTTTTCTACTCTACCCAACTATATATGCACTCTCAATCCATTCTACATATTATGTATGTGCATACATGCAAAGCCAACTCTTGATATTGCTTGTAGTCGAATATCAAATAGTTTCTGGCTCTTGTTCCTTGTGTTCTTCGTCTTCTCCGTCTCCTTCTTGTTGACTTCTGGCTGTTTTACAGAAAAAATCAGTAAAAAATACTTCCAGCCTAGCTCCATAGTGAAAAATATCAGCTTTGTTTCTTTAAAGAGTGTTTTACTATCGCCTTCACCGTACAGATACACTACCCCCTTACAAGGGAAAGGGAAAAAGGGTCCGTCTCAATCTATCAATAGAGGAAAAGATATTTTTATCTATATAATACATAGATATATACATAAAAAATCCTCCATCTTTTCAATCTCAAGTGTGGAGACCCACTCTCCCTCAAATCCAGCTCCAACTCCAAAAATGGATCCCTTGTAAAAAGAAGTAGAACAGTAGGACGACTAAGAAATACCCATAAATTGGAGGGGCTCAAAACTCCCTTCCGTATCTTCACTTTTTCTTACCAAACTTGTACAAAGAATAAGAATCCAATGTGGTTTTTGTGGTTGGTCTAGGTTAGGAATCTGAATGTACGGCAATGATAATAACACACATGTAGGTGGTTGTATTAGTAGTAGATTTGGTCCGATCTGATTTTAACATACCCAAACAAACCATAAAGAAACATAGAGATAGAAAAAGAAGTTATCAGCTTCATTTTATGCTATACATAGGTGGCTGTAAAAAGGCAATGCTGTATGTATGTAAGTTGGATCGGTCTTAGATTTTGAGCTTTGAGCTTGAAGCCTGGAGTTGTACAATGTATATACATATGCAGTTAAAGTAGTTGCCAGGTTGCACTTTCTGTATAAAATGGAGAAAATTGTGTAATAGCGTGCTTTACATAAGAAGGAAGTATTCAGTATAGTATTTGTATATGTAATATATGTGGAGTTGAAAATGATATTCTAGCATATGGTCTCGCTTGTGTTATATGATCCACTTGTCGTGCAATGCGATATATGAAAAGACCTTCAGCTATAGGCGTCAAGGTTTATTGCTGGAACATCTGATCTTAATGGCCACCCTATGCAAATTATCCTCAAAGCGAAAAGAGGAAACACAAACGAACAAAAAAACATGCCAACCAGCCAGCCAACCAAACCAAAAAGTAAACCTTTACCTAGTTGTACTTTTTTCTCCTGTCTCTCTCCTGCTATAATATACAAGCATAAATACAGAGTTATCAAACACTCACATTCTTATCACAGGAAAAGCCATAAACTTTTACCCATGCGAAATACAGGCTGCAAGTTTAAAGTAATACAACAAATTGTTCTTTACCCCTGCACTGAAAATGTTAAAGTCAATTTCATTTTATTTTCTACATTTATGCACAATTTATTGACGAATTACAACAAGTATTATTTTTTGAATGATGATTTGTGATTTCGTTAGTTATTTTCAAAATTTTGAAACGGCTTTGCTAGCACTTGAAATTTTAAGCTCAACTATGGGATTAGGATTTGGTAGAGAAAAAACAGTCATTTGTTTCAGAGAGATTTTGATGCCCTTGTTGAAATGTGGATGGCACGTTGCATGCATGTTTTTCCGTGTGTGGTGTTTGATGCAAATGAATTTATTTCTTTTTTGCTCTTCTCCCTCCCTGAGAATAAAGAATGCTCGTGTAAAGTGTAAAGGAAGGAGTGAGATAGATAGAAGAGGAGAGAAAATCTCAAGATAAAAATTTAACCTGATGAAAAACTGAGGCAGGAGGATCAGTTGAATCTGAAATGAATTCTTTGACTGTGTGTGTGAGATGTTCTTCAAGTTTAAGTTTGAGTTTAAGTTGAACATGGACCTGGACTTGAAACTTGGAGCTTGAAGGTTGGAGCTCGAGCTTCACTCTGCGTTTGAGGGAATTTCCCTCCACCAAAAAAAACGAGACGTGAAGGAGCATTTGATGGTAAAAAGACGAAAAAGAAGTAGTCGAAATTTGGATGCAAAGTGTTATGTATCTTGAAAGAAGATGATAATGATATAAAGAATGAGACGAACGTTGACTCCCTGTACCAAACCAAACAAAACCAAACCATTCACTATATATACTACACGGAGAATGGCGTATAGTATGGCTACAAACAGAGCGTCCTACGCTTGAAAAAAGAGATGATCATAAGTATAAGTGCGAGAAAGAGAAAGAATAAGAGTGAGATCTGAGAAAAAGGGTTGAGAGATGAAAAATGAGTGGAAAGAGTTATGTGAGGAATATATTTCTCCTTTTCTCTTCTCTCTTCACCGGATATCTTCACTACCAACATTTCACTTTACTTCACTTGATACTTTTCTTCTGTGAGTTTGAGCGCCGTCGTCATAGTCATAGTCTGAGTCGTAGCTGGAGTCGGAGTCAGAGTTATAGTTGGAGTTCCAGTTTTTTCTATGCATTTGCATATGATGAAAAAGGAAAAAACCAACAGTGTAGAAAAATCATTTATTTTCTCTTTCCCTCCTCGCCTTTTGGCCAACTTCCTCTGATGCCATCGTTTTTTTCATCCTTCTTCGTCTTTGTCTTCCTCCATCCTCCGCTTCTTCCTCCTTGTTCTTCATTTCAGTCTCTCTTCATGTCTTGTATCTTTTACATCCACATCCCGTCATACACAGCCCGACCCAAGAAGCCCGAGAAAAGAAAGAAAGAAGTGGGAGACTGATAGCAGGGCTCTGCCTTTCATTTCACTCTCCGCTTTTGCATTTTCCAGCTCTAACTCAACCGTTGTCTAAATATTCTGGAGAAGAAAAAAAACGAAAAAAAATTCATGCATACCATACTCCTCCAATGTTATACATATGTATGTGTAGTTGCTCATATTCATATACATGTCTGTAGTTGGCTGGATGTGCTTTGCAACATGAATAGTTATCACTGTAAAATTCGGATGCTGGAAGAATGTGCATATACTTACTACCTATGGAGGAAAGGGAGAATAAAAGAGAGTAAAATAGAAGGGGAAGTGTCTGCCTGTCTGTCTGTCTGCCTATACGCATAAGTGTCGGTATATTTTTACATCATCTCAATTCAACGAAAAAATATGGAGAAACAAGGGAAAGAAAAGGAGCAAACGAAGAGGAAAAGGAAAATGAACGGAGTGAGAAAAAAGGGTGGGTTTTCAGCCTTTTCTATTTGCCATCTTCCCCCCTCCTTTATGTATTGTACTTTGTATACACAGCGCTGCTCATACAAAATGGCTAAAAAAACAGTTGTTAGACGAGACGGAGAAAATGAGAGAGAAATATTGAAACTTATTAAAAAGTTACCTCATCAATCTCCTCTCACTTTCATTACACATACACACACACACACACATAGCCACATGCATGGCATTACTTTACTTTACATTATATTACATCACATTACGTTCCATCAACATCCGAGAGAGGAACGGGGTACGAAGAAAGTCTTCGCTCCGTCACAGGCCGAAAGGAAAAAATAAGTTTTGGAATTTTTAATATGCATCCAACTCAAAATGACTTGACAGACTCTGGGATTTTCTCCGCGCTGAAAAATTACCAAAGTTCATATGTATGTATCCACGTGGATCCTCTGAAATATATGAGAAATACGATGAAAGAACTCGTGAATTTTTTTTACTTTCCTCTTTCATGCTCGTATATATATGCATCTGTGTATCCAAGATGATGCTTTCTTCTTCTAGCTCTTGTTCTTGTTTGACTACAGTTATGTATGTATGTATGAGTATATATGAAGAAGCACTGAGCACTTTTTTGAGGTTCCCTTTGGCCCATAAATTAAATGGAAAGAAGAAGAACAAGAGAATGGGGAAATTACTTTTAGCACTTTAAATAGAGTGTAGATTTAGTCGAGTAAATTATTTAATAATGAATTTATTAAAGGGCAAAGCCTCCGGGTTCCGGCTCATGGATAAATTAATGAGAGATACATACCAAACCATATATTGTGCACTGCACAATACATTGATTTTCTTGAAAAAATAATAAGAACAATGACTGATCGTTAATAAAAATTTCAATACTTCTTGGTATAATAAGTACTAGAAATCAATGATGGATTTGTTTGAATTTTCAATGATTTAGAAAAAGCCGCAATTTCATTTGTGTTTGGGATAAACTGACGTTCACAAAATACGGATGCGTTTCTTTCATTTCCGCGCTGTAAAATGAGATGATATGGACAGGGAAACGAGAGATGTGGAGATGGATAAACAGGATGAAGAAGACGGCGTGAATATTACAAAAGAGATTGGATGTAAGCATGTATACGCGTACTTATATGTACATCTGTGAATATTTGAGGACGGAGACACATGTGATGCCTGGGTGATGTACAAAATTTGCAGGGGTAGATTTATGTTCGTGAAGAGAGAAGGTAATATAATTAAAGGTGATGCATGGTGTTCGAGGAGTTGATGATGAAAATAGAAATGGATCAAGCGCGGGAATTTCCAGAATGAGTTATGGTGGACATTTATCACCTTTTAGCAATGAAATGCTCACGCAGGAACTGCCGCAGTCTTTTCAACTTTCATATATATATGATTACCTTGTCCATTTACCATTTACCATATTGCGAATATGAACTGACGCAAGGTGAGAACACGTTACATCCTTTTAAAAAATGTTCTGCATATTTTTTTATGTCCTACATACATACTTACATGTATTTTACATATTGCATCTATTTTACCTGTATGCAGTTTTTATTTCTTCAGTCTTTGGTTGGTTCTTCAAACAAAACCTCGGTGATTTAACTGTCTCGTTTTAGCTCATTTGGTTCTGACGTGTTACCATTTTCTTCAAAAACATTTCTTACTCTCGTCATTACTGTAAGAATGTGTATATAGTATATAAGAGACACGTGATTTAATTTTTGATACCTAATGGTCCCAGTTTTTTCATGTTACGTACACACAACACAATTATAGTAGAAAGTTATCATGGGCAAGTTAACCTAGAAAATTCTTTTGAAAATTCTAGTTTGACTCATCTTTTGAATTCTATTTTGATAAAATCAAAATCCGTCAATCGATGAAAAATGATCATGTGTTGTCCACTTGGTCTTTTACTTTACTTTAGTTAGGATTTGGATTTGGGATGAGCAGACAAGAAGACAATTCACGATTCATAACGCGACAAGTCGAGTCCAAAGGATCCGTCCAGAAAAAATGAGCAGCTAGATAAAAAAAGACGAAAGAAGAATGAACAGACAGGCAGAATAGTTGGTGGGTGGGAAATCGAATCAACTGGATAAAAAATATGTTTTTCATATTTCAGACATGCACGTCTCAAGTCCAGTGAACACTAGGCTTTATATTATACAACTTTTATGCATTACAATATGTATGCACGTTCTATGTATAATATTTTCGTCTTTTTCTTCTTCCTATCGAACAAGTCAAAATCCAAAGAAAAACTTCATAATAAAGCGAATAGCAATAGATACGCATTACACATACTTATAACGACCTTTGAACAATTTTGATGCATTACATATTAATAATATTATGAATTTCAGTTAAATACATATGTATATATCGGGAAAATGTATCCATCCTATATAACAAACTAATACTACAATGTATTCTATAGCAGTGAAAGATAAGAAAGAAAAGCAGACGAAAGAAGCGACATGAACTCGTTTTCATAATAAGAAAAAGAACCATTTTCTCATCACGATATCTCTGGTCGTTCTCATTCTCCTGAGCTCTCTCTCTCTTTCTACTTTTATTTTTCTTGCTCTCTCTCTCTCTCTTCTCGAACTATGCACTATTTTGTGGATTGTCTTGCTGTAACAATACCACATCAATTTCTGTGTGACAATAGCTTCCAAACTCGATGCTCCAGTATTGTATGTGTGGATACACAATACTATTTTTTTACCTGTGCATATTTAATATGTACAATATATTGCATATAATAATAAAAGTACATGTTTCCGTGTTCCTCGAGCTGGGCACTTTGACTGTTTTCCTCGTGTTCAAAGTTTTCAAAGATGAAAGAGAAGGAGAAAAGACGACGAAGACGAAGACGAGAGGACATGGAAATTTAAAGAAAGAATAGATGCATACATACGTAAGACTTGGTTTGGTTTTGCTTCGGTTTGGCTTGTCCTGACGGCACAGACATGCACGACATGACATGACGATGAGACGGGATGACGTTCAAATTCAAGATTCAAAAGTCCAAATCTAATGCCAGAATCACACAATACACATTATTATTCAACTTATACAAGCATAAGTAAATAGGAGATCGTCTATTTCTTCTTCTTCTTCTTGATACATAATCTATACGCAATTCATTATCTATTTGTTGTTATTATTATTATTAAAGGCATTGTGATGAGATTCACCTATAGAAAACGATGCACATATTAATATGGTATTGAATATTATGCATGTAAAAAAGTTGAGGTATCTGTTCAGGTCCGAATAGAAGAAACGACGAGAGAGAGAGAGAGAAAGAGGTAGAGAGAGATAGAGAGAGGGAGAAGATTGGAGTTTTCACTAGAGACATGTTTGGAGGATGGAGGACATGTTGCGCATGATGTGATGTGATTGTGATGGGTGTCTCTCCGTGAGGACAAAAGAATTTTTCTCGTCACAAGAGACATGAGGAACACCATGGGGTCTGACCATTCAAAAATATGGAATATCTTTCTATCCTACATGCATGTATTCATGCTCAGATATGTATGTATGTACAATGTACATAGTTTGTACGTATTCCATGTTCTCTATTACCTCCCTACACATGTTAGAAGATATAAAGGACAAAATATAAATCCACAAATCCTATAGTATATTATTGTACTAACTGCCGCACAGCCAAACCAACCAAAATAATCTCAGCCAATGCACAGCTTCTTCTTGCTGTTCAAATATTTTCCTTATTCTTCAGTCTTCGATATTTAAAAACGTTGACGAACCAAATGCCATGACGAGAGAACCTTTTCATATTTCTATGAAATATGGCTTTCATATGAACCAATCAGATTATCACGGTTCAGCCCTACATTTGCCATGAATTTCGATTGTGGTTTTGCATTTAAAAAGGATTTATTTGAATTGATATTTCAAATTTTAGAATTTCGAACATACATATACATAGTACAAAAAACACAAAATATACGTTGCTTATGTATGTTGCGAATTGTGAATAAAGGCTGGTAAAAAAAGAAAAAAATCTCAGAACAAATCAAGCACGTTTGAGGCCATATAACAATAATCGCAAGTTTCAAGTTAACAATGAACAATGTTCAAAAGCAAATCCATCAAGTTTGAGTTGTCTTTTTACAATGCATGTGTGTATAAAATGAATGTTGTAAACAGAGATGTTATGTTGACTTGAATCGAGCTGAGCTGAGTTAAGATGAGCTAAATTGAGTTGAGTTGTGTCCTCATCAAAGTTGTAACTTCATTATTGCACGAATCCCCCTGTGGCTTGAATTCATCTCCAACGGAAAGTGTCTAAGCAATCTATAACTCATTTAAAGAATCATAAATAAATTACGGAGGAGAGACTATGTGTAAAGTTTGAGTATACAATATGCAGACACACTGACAATCAACATCAACTCTTCGCTAAATGCTTATCGCATCACCATGCAAACTTTGGTGTATGATCTGTAGTTTACAAACATCATACACAGCACGTGTGAATCTCTGTAGGATCTAGCCATGTTCTGTCATGACAGACAGACAAGCGTATACAGATGTATACATGTACATATGTATGTATTTGTATAGTAATTTTTTAAGAGTATAGGAATGTTTGTATGCAGTATAACAACAACAGTGATTATAAACGTTGGACTGACTCCTTGATGCAATTCAAGAGAAATGCTCAAAATGACTCCCCGGAGAATTCGCGCAATGGACGCTTCTTTGTTTCTACATTCTATGCATATATGTTGAGAAGAAATGTGTAAATATAAAGTTTGTACTAACTAATGTGCATTGGATAATATAATATGAACATGGCTTATAGTTCTCCGTGTTTCTCTCTCTATTTGTACATACATTGTATTTTCACCGGCAAAACAGAATACACGTGTGGATTTGAGTTTATTGCTATATAATAGAAAGCCTACGGATTTTTTCACGTTTAAAATGTACAACGTATACATTTACGTCATATTTAACAATATAAGTGAGGCATCATTAATTGGTTAATTGTCCAACACATCGAATTACAACGAACGTACAGTAAAAATGGCAATCTGTGCCATTAAGTCTGAAGATCATTAAATGTATGTATTTTGATTTGCTTCAGCAGCTTTAAAATTAAATTTGTTCATCTACTTTTCTTTAATTTATTGCATTGTTATACAAAAGGTTCTTTTGTAAAATACCTTGTTGAAAGGCTAATATACTTAAATAAATGAGTTGATCTAAAGGCGGGCATTCATACTTCAATTTTTCAATTTATGAGTATGATATAATAACTTTATAAAAAAATTCCTGAAGAATCTCCGCGATTATTAATGTTTGTTACTTTATTTCTTGTAACTTAATTTGGCTAGTAATTATAACGCTACATTTAACTTTTATAAAGTACCCTCTACGGTAGATGAATTGTGCGTGGGAGATTTCCTACGCAAGTTCGTATACCTTATACCTAAATACATATGTATGTATGTATGTAGTAATCCCCATACAATTTTTACAAATATTTTTTAAAAAGAACAATCGGTCTATAGTATTATTTAGTTACGTGCTGGCTACATTTAGGTATTATTGCAGAGTAGTGATGAAGTGAGTGTGGTTATATGTCCGTATGTATGTATGCAACATGTAAGTGGTTCTAGATTTTGAATAGTTGAGTTCCTCTCAAGTGTTAATGACACGATGTTAAATTGTGGGAAGTGTTGTAATGAATGGCAGGTGAAGAAGGTTATTGTCATTTCTCAGTCTCCCGGAGTGTACAGCACGAGAGAATTCCCGCCCGTTTTCCTGCTTTCTTGCCCTCCACAATAATTATTTATGGTCTTCGGGGCTTCCCGTTTGCCCGCATCTCTCTTTGCCTTGCCCTCCACTATATTCATATTTATATACAAATGGCTTCTACTTTTCTTTCCAGTTTTTTTGCAAAATCATTTCAAATCTTTAGTCTATGTTAAACTTTCTCGCAGTTTATACCTATAATCTTGATTAGATGTCAAAGCTTCAAAAGTTATAGATTGTAAATGTTGTATTGGCTCAAAATTCAGCGAATATGGGTCTAACAATTAGACTGGAAGCTCTAGAATATTTTCTAGAATTTTAATCTACAGATATCTATAGCTCTCAATTTATTCCTATTTTGATATTTCCCATTTTTATTAAATTTCTAGTACATTTTGAGCTAATCGGTGGCCGCCTTTTTTCCTCGTACTATTTGAGATTCTGGTATTGTTGAGGAATGAAGAGAAAAGGCGTTCACACAAAATACAAAATAAAATGGAAGACGCGGTGACTGAATTTATGCAAAACGAGAGAGAGAGAGAGAGAGAGGGTGAGAGAGAAAGAGTGCTCATCACAAAATTCACAAAAGGACAAACAATACCACCATGCTGAGCGTTTCTAAGCCTTTGATGCGTTTGATCCAACCGAAATACCTGCTTTTTGTTCAATATCTATCCATACACAATGTACATAATATACATATCTATTTATCCATCTATCGTTCCTTCCATCGAGCCAGCCATCCATCTACAATCCACACACGAAGAAAACACAAATGAAGGAACGAATGAGAGGATGAGAGAATACCTTACCCAATAACAGCGAGCGAACCAACCGTTTTTTCCTTCCTCACTCACACAACCCAAAACACAAAAATTACCCCCGTCCTTCCTTCCTCGTCTGCCACTTCTTTCTCTTATTCCCTACCCAATACCAAATTAAATAGACTACTATACTTGCATGCATACATACTTATACTGGTGAATGCACGGTACATACATACATACGTACATACATAGGTAGTTATACCTGTCTGTAACATCGAAAAACCCACCTTTTCTCTATCTTACACCCATCTGTGTACCTTAACATTGTATTGTACAAATATATAATATGTATGTGTCTCTACCTTTATTTCTTCTTAAATAATATGTAAAACATGTATTTTAGAATTTTTCTCTATTCTACAATACAAAAAACAAAACTTATACCATATACCCCCGTGACATGGTATTTAAATATCTATGCAGGTTTGCGTATAAAAAGCAAATACTTATCAAGGAATTATAAATGAATGTTGAAATGACGTTGACATGAGCTTCTTCCTTCATACATATATGTATGAATTGATATCAAAGTAATAATGGTCTTATAATAATAACATGGGAAAAGATACATGTGCAAGCGCAGCAGTCAATGCTAGAAAAAATGCAATTCTATAGAAAAAAACCCATACAGTTTTGTTTGTCACGATCAAATTGATTCACAATGAATTCCCAGACCAAACTATGTACAAACTAATGAAAATCATGCAATTCCATTGGATTCAAACTGTAGCTGTAAAGTACATATTATACCAAAATAAATATATCGGATATCAACAGGAAAGAGAAAAATCTTCTTTTGGTTTTCTTGTTGGCTGGATGGACAACTAGAAAAATTCTACCTGGTGTTCTTTTTTCACAGGACAATGGACAGTGGATTGAACATGAAGAAGGGAGGACAATTGATATTGTATTCATTCCATTCCACCTAGTTCATCCTTTAATCCTTTATACATAATTCCGGAATTTCAAAATTCGAAAAGCCTCTTGATTTCCGCGTAGCTCACATTTTCCCCCATAAAATGTACTATGCACAACGTACATACATGCATACCTTAGAATTTTTCCTGTAGTTAAGCAGTTCCTGGGGACATGGTCCTTCGAAAAAATATCTCCTGTTACGTAACGTTATACATGATACATATACATACGCATAAAGTTCAACATTCAAGATGAATTCCTTATGGTAAAACTAACAGGGTTGAAAAAGTATAGTAATAATAATGCTACTTAATAATAATACTTAGAGAAAAGAGACGAGAGAGGACGAGAGAGAGAGAGAGAGAGAGCTTAAGGATTACGGATTAATGAAAATATCACGGGAGAATGTCCCCTCTCGGGCGAATACATAATACTCAATATATTTTTTGCTTAATAAATAGAGTGAGGTCAGAGTTGAGGAAAAAATGAATAAACCATGTGGCTTGGCTTGGTATTAAGGTTTAAGGTGTATCCCAAAAGTGGGAAGGAGGCTCATAAAGTATGCAGACTGTATATTTATACATGTACGTGTACGTGTTGTGCTTGGACGGAAGGAGAGAGCAAAAATAAGTAAACTTGAGTAACGCAAACCATTCCATTCCATTAGAATGGCTGCTTTCTTGCTTTCGTCTTGTTTTTCCTATCTTTTCTTCTTGACGTCGTCGTCGTCGTTGTCGTTGTCTTCTTCTTCTTCCTCCTTGTAGTTGTCTTTTTCTTGTGGGACGCCGTTGTCATTACTTCATATCCAGTGTTCGCATATATATCCTCGAACATCACATCGTATTATATGTTGTGTTGTGGGATGGGTTGAGGTTGAAACGTCTTACTCCTATATACATTTTTTATATGTATGCATGCATGCTATATGTTCATAGTTGAAAGAGACGAAGAGAAAGAAAGGAATTATTGTGAAGTCTTCAGAGCTGAATGTCATTTTCCATAAAGCCTTATAAATGCGAAGCGTCCAAGGAAATCCTTTTGCAAAGCCTCAGCTCGTCATAAATTTTCTACGGCATCTGTTTCGTTCCTGGTTACGGATTAGGCCATGCAACCAACCAACCAGCCAGCCAGCTCTCTATAGCAAGCTAGCTAGCTGCTTGGTAGGCATATAACTACGAAAGAAACTACGTATAAAGCATACTGTACATACGCACATGTAGATGCCCACAGATATTGGCCTTTCTTCTCTTCTCACGTTATTTCGCTTCTTCCTTGTGTCGTCACGTTACGCCACCCGAATTCCAGAAGTTGGTGTTTATATTCCTATTTCTGGGAAATACAAGACATTAGAAAAAGTTTTTTGTGACACTGTTTACAGTCTACAGGAAATATGAAATAGTAATAACAGAATTATGACGGTTTATCATGTTCACGAGAAGAGCATATCAGCATGAGCAGATTTATTATACAGATGTATAAATTAGGGTTAGTATTGATTGGACTATCAGTATATTATGTACATTGGGTGACTGTGAAAATGCGGAAATCTGTAAATATAACCATTTACCATAGTGAGTTGTGAGTCGACTTGATGCATTGAGTGAAAGCTAATTGTGAGACAAGACGAAGGAGAACCTAGAAATTGAATTAAGTTCCCCTTTGGTGGGACATCAATTCACGCCTTCGTCATCAGTATTCGATGGGACAATAAACAATAGATTAACTTGTCAATTACAAGGGGCGTGCAGATAAACAAATCGAATCAAAAAAGAAAAGCAAAGGCAGAAACAGAGAGAGAGAACGAGAGAGCAGGCTGCAGCCATCGTAAAGAAACACGTGTCCAACTAATGATGTGATCTCCAATCCCGTACTTGCTCCAATTGTAAACACTCAATAAATATCCAATCTAATCCAAACTAATGACAGTGACAACGACACCCGCAACTATACACATAGACTGTTTCTTGCATTCCACGATCTCTCCACCTCTCTCTCTTTGTCTGCTCATCCCACAGACGTTAGTTAATTTAGATGCCAAAATTTAGAATGTACTTGCAATGTTTACATGAAAATACCAAATAGTGTATTATAGACTATATTAAAGAAATACTTCCAAACGAAAGGAATATTTAGTATTCTGCTCCAATATAAAAACGATAAAACATTCATCATCCACTAAACGAAACGAAACAACATGATTAACACGACAATAAATGTTTGATCATTACAATTGTTTTTATTGTTATTTTCACACGTGATAATTATTAACAATCAAGTCAAGCATCAAACGGACAATAGAAAGATGTTTACAACCGGTTCAAATGAAAATGTATAAATACAGGACGTAATAAAATATAAATGAAGTGTAGTTTATGTCTTGTTCCGATTAAGACTTGATTGGTTATTTGTAATTAATTTTCCTTTTTAAATTTGACAGGTTTTTGATTAGAAATGGATTAGCAAGAACAGTGATGGGAGAGCCATTGAGCAAAGAAATGTACATATGAGAGAACCATGATGGCTGCTGCGTGTACCTATATGTATATAAGTATAAAGAAAAACTACCCTCCATCATTCAGCTCTCATAGGCTGACCGCCAACAAACATCCCCAGAGGAGAAGGAAGGGAAAAAACGGCAGTACAGTCTTTGGGCAATACACAATGCACCCTTGGTACGTACATACATACATACGAGGACAAACAGTTATACGTCATAGAATAATAACTACATACCTTTAATCCAATAAATGAGGAGGTTTGGGTTACAAACGTCGTATACAAGAGTACAAATGTACTCTTGTATACGACGTTGCCATGGAGATGATTTGATTCAAATTCATTCGTTGTCCCACCTAAAATTTTAAAAATACAAGCTTTTAGTAATGCTTAGTGCAATAGCAAGTGTTGTAACTCTTAGTAATTATGATTGAGGTCAGAATTTGGATACACACGCGCTAAGCTGTTAGTGTGTATCAAAATATGATAAAATGCTTCATTACTATTTTTAAACAATTATTCCATATTATCTCGAAAATATTTTTACTTGTGCTTTTCTGTTACTTTTCTCCCACTATAGATTAACATCATTCTGAGGGATCACCGGGAGTGGATGATCAGACGAGCATGGAAAAAGAGATACAAAAAAATACCGTTGTGTAAATGTATTATTCGAAAACCAAAATGAAGATTTGCTTGTAATCCCGACGATTTCATATCTTGTATGCATGTTTATAAAAAATATTTATACATTTTTTTAGTTTCTTTTCCCCATTTCACAATTGTATGAATATATAGACTCGTACATGTGTGTTTATGGCGGAAAAGTCCTATATAAGCTTCATAATGTTTTATACATGGATTTTTTCTCAGCCCCTCTATCCTCTATGGCCATTTCCAGATTTTTTGAGAAGCGCGGAATTCGGGTGGTCGGTGGTCACTCATCCAGAAGAGACAAGGAGGAGGAATAGTTAGGAGGAAAAGAAGAGGAGAACAAGACGAACAAGAACAAGGAGAACATGAGGGAGTCACCGAACGTTTATCAAAAAACCATAGAAGCGTAATCTACGTTAAGCTCGCTCCACATCAGCAGTGATAAATCAATAGATTGATTTATGGATTTCCGACCCTTTTTCTTCCTTTCTCTTGGTTCTTCTCTCTCTCCCTCGCTCCTTTTTCGTCTTCTTGCCATTACCATACCATACCATGTTGCGTATAAACACAGACGCTCATGTCTACTCCTTACTCCTGTTCTGCCTCCTCTTGTTGTATACACAGGCGTACGCACATACACACACACACACACACACATACAAACATGTATGAATGTATTACTAGCTGTAGTTTTAGCTCTAGAAAAACTTCCATTCGTCTCTCTATTCTGCCATTTGCAATTCGTCTATTCGCTTGAGCCGAGCATGCTTTTTACTTACTTTACATATGTGAGACCCTAGATATTTCCCTACCATAGTACCGCCATCGTCATCATCATCATCATCCTCGTAGTAGTCATCCACAATATATAAAGTCTTCTTCTTTTTTCACATTTTACGATGTATGACAAATATGGTGTACAACAAATACATAGAGGGTATGTATGCATGCATGCATGCGATTCATGGTGATTTGTATAGCCTGTGGACATGTTTACAAAATAAGTGAGCAAAACAACTTTCCCGTTACTTTCATCTCATCTCATGTCTTTATACACGAGAATATATACAGAGAGATCCGCCCTCTTAAACCTTTTTCAACTGTGAATTTGAATCGGAAATCGGAAACTTTCAGCCAAAGCCAGTCATTGTTTGCCTTTCAGATTGAGATATTTCTTCCTCTCCTTGACTTTCCCCCTTTTCCTTTTTTACCATTCTTTTTTATTTATAAAGGAGCGAGAAAACGGAGTGTTTTGTGTGTGGAATCTTTTTTGCTATAAACACGTACATTTACAACACTCTTGCAAAAAAAGAAAAGAATTTAGTTTACCCTTGCAATTGCATATCTGTAAAAACAAATTTTTACCCTTAAAAAAATATCTGGGCAAATATTTGATGAGATTTTGACAGGCATTTGGTCGAAAATCTCATCAACTTTCATGAACTTTT
>JAQIVE010000331.1:0-41268 GCA_034698285.1 Sminthurinus bimaculatus | reverse complement strand
GGACATGAAAGAGCATAATCTCAGGATATTATTGAGTACTTCATTTATTTCAATCCATCAACTATAACAGAAATGCATTTAAAACTAAATAAGAGTCAGCAAAAAGTGCCGCTTCTCGCCTCCGTTAACGGTATTTTGGGTATCAAAATCGGTTTTTTGTAACGACACTGTAAGTTTCACAATAAAGTTGAAAGTTTGACAAGCTTCGAATTTTATAGACTTTTGTTTCTATTGACGCTGAAAAGGCAATCCAATAATAAGTTTCGATTCCATGATATGATGGCGTGTTTAATTTATGTATTTATACTTTTAGCAAATGAGGCTCGACCCATGACCTTTGGCCGCCTGTTCACCTTATCGCTGCAGGAACTCTTGGCCATGTTCCTGTGGGTTGGACCATTCTCTGGAGTACTGATCCACCTCGTTATTTTTCTCATGAACCCCGAGAGCTTCAACTTTGTCCACTCTGTTTGGCCGGTGGAATGGAAGGAATATTGTGGGAGTTGGTCCATCACCCTGTGTGCCATCCTTGAATGCTACATGACTTTCGTCTTTTTGGCTCCTGGTCATCATGCGTTGTTGGAAAACATTCTACTGTATGAATTGTTTCATGAAAAGTCCGCCAGAGGCATCCGAAAAATACGGTAGTAGAAACGCATTTTAAAATCAACCCGCATTAAAATTAAAGTCTGAGTAGTTATCGATATTTAAAAAATACAAATGTCAACTAATTGAGGTCATGCCATTTTGTTACTTTTATTGGGGGTACACTATATACAATACACGATAGAGAGTGGCGACAGATGTCAGAAAGGATGGGGGTGCTGGTGCTGCGACGGCAAGTCGACACCGGGGTGAGACAGTGTCGAGAGCTGCAGCTCCTTGTCCAACTGCTCAACATTATTTTGGCTAATGCTGTCTACTTGGGCAAGCTAATTCTGATGACCAACACCGTCTTGATGCTCTTTCTGGCCATCTACATGCGACACAGCAACACGCTGATTGCCGGCATGTTCTTTTGGCTTGGAGTCATCATCGCCGTCATTTATGTTATCGTATTCGATAAAACCGCACGCATACAAACGGAGTTCAAAGAATACAAGCGGGAGCTTCGGCTACTCAACAGCAGGCTGACGAGTCGGAAGGCCCAGAAAGAGTTTTCCAGGGCCATTAACTCCATCCAGGAAGTGGGCATCCGACAGGGCAATTTTCGGTGCACCGAGCGTCTCGAAACTCCCAAGTTTGTCGACTTTTGCCTCTGCAAAATCATCGACCTATTACTTGCTTTTTGACTGCACACTGCACACACTACATTATTTTTTTTGGTGCCCTTTTGATTTTGAAATATTGCATATTGCCTGGTTTAGTGTTTCACTTTTTATTTATTTTACCCACGATTTCACACAGGTACTTTTCATTTCATTTTAATTTCGAATTTTCTCTTTGATTTACTCAAAATTTTATTCGTTTTGCTTTAATTTAATCGCTTCGCCAGGTCATATTTATAAATATACAGTGTACAGACTACAGACGTTGAGAAGAGAATAAAATATAAAATAAAAATTACAAAGAAACTCGTCCCATTTTTGAACATTAAGTTTCTTCTCAGTTCTCAGTAGTCGTTTCATGATGCATTGGCAAATACGATAAATAAAGTCTTAAAATTGAAGACTTTAGCAAACGCTGGTGACAGTTGAGCCCCTCTTCAATTTAAATAAATGGAGTCGAGAATTAAATAAAATGTGGATGAAGGTGTTAAAAACAGTTTTGCCAACATGCAGTATGTTCTTGAATCTCCTGCAATTCAGAGTATGTTAGAGAAAGGCTTTAGATTCATTGAAAAAAGTTGAAGGAGATTTGGGAGGTTCTACTAGCTCAAGTGATCGATTGGAAACCGGGACCTCTTGGATACGGTGGATTCGAGAAAGAGTTATTGAAAGTCCGGATGTTCCAGGTGTTGCTGGATTCTTAACTCTAAACTCTCTCGACCAATAGGGGACCTTGGATTTTGAAGGTGTCAAAAATCGCGGTTTCCGGTTAAGGAATAGTTTTTCTGGTGGTTTTTGAGAGACCCGGAGAAGATCACCTGGTAGTTTTTTAGGAGTATCTAGTTATCTTCCAAAGGGTCGTGCACCATCATCATCAGGTGTGGAGGACCTAAAAAATCAGGGTCAAGGATTTCAACCAAGGATGTCCAGCAGGTCTCAGGGCTCCCTTCCTTTCAAAGCGAAAGGGAAAATAAAGGAAGAAACATGACCTGAATTTTGTAATTCAACAGGTCAAAATCTATAAAAGACCTAAAAAGGTCAAAAAATGTCAAAATCAAGTTTTAACAGGCCTTTTTGTGCGCGTTTATGAAAAGAACAAAAAAGGAACACTGGCTCCTTGACCTACTGGACAAGGGCTATCGACCAGAATGGGACTTGTTTACAAGTGCATGGGCAACTAAAATGTCGACAACCAATTGAAAATGTTACAAAATTTTTTTTTTGAATTAAAGAACCACCAGCGTTTTTCCAGTTATTTGCTTTATTAATCATTAATAAATGTTCAAACTAACTATTAATTTTGATTAATTGCGAATCAATGGAAACTTGTTATTAAAAAGCGACGAGCAGACTAGCAATCTGCCCAAAGACGTAGTCCACAAAAATGATGAAATTTTCCCGTTCCATTATGTAGAAGCTGGCTACTTGAATTCCCATCTTTGGGATTGACTTTACCACCTTTTCAGTGTAGGCTTTACCGATCCGGGTTTTTCGTATTTTATGGGCCGTCATCAAAACCTGCTGTTTGAGCTCCTCCATCTTTTCCGTTAAAGTGTAGACTTTGTTAAAGAGAAGCAGATACGAGACATTTACCTGGTAGAAGAAGAGTCCATATAGAAGGGCATAATGCGGGTTTGACCTGACCAGCGTTAGGCAGCCAAAGCCTCCGACGATCGCGACCACGATACAAACCAACTTGGTCGAGTACACAAGGATCGAGGCCGATACATTAAAAAGGGAGAAAAGGACCCGGATGTGCTGTAGAGCTCGCCGTCCTTCCTCCAATCCGTTTCGCATCCTACAAATAAGCATAAATTTGTAAACGTACTAATGTTTACAAGGGTAAATTAATATTTTTTTTGACCCATAACATCTGACCTTGTTTTATCAATGGCCCGACTAAGTTGCTCCGCGGCAACTACCATGAAGAAAAGTGTGAAGAAAAAGGAAACGTAAATTAGGGAGGTGAATAAAAAGTAGAATGACAAGTCTAGAAGGGTCAAAGCCCAGTAAAGGGTGGCCTGAAGTGACCCTGACCCCGACCCTTGACCTTGAAATCTGACCAGATAAGAGGTCAAGAACAAGGGCGCCGTTGAATCCATATATTTTATGCTCATGACAGCTGGAAAGAGTGGAAAGATGACGAAGGGCTAAAACCTGAACAGGGTCACAGTGATCGGCCGCTAGATAAGAAATCTAAAATTTAACCAGAATATTGAAGTGAACAACTTGCTCCACCAAATTTGGCGACCCTGTTCGCCGATACCTGGTCGGCTTGAGGGCAACGTCGCATTTTTCTTTGAATTTTGAATGCATGTGTTGACTATTGTAGCTATTGTAACGCTATTGTCACTGACGACGCAATGTCTGTAGTTCAAACAGACGATAGAGCTTACAAAGGCCGCCAGTACCGTGATGACCTTTCCGTGGAACTTAACGTCGGAACTGGACTCTGTATCCCAAAAGATGGACCAAACACTGTGAACCACCAACAAAAGTGTTCGAAGCATCAACAAACTGTTCCAAAAGCCATATAGAAATTTTGTCAGCTGAGTGATTGGTTCATTTCGCTCAAGTTTTTGCGAGTCTGTATGAAAATCGGAGCGCACGATTTTGAACACCGTGAGTAGCTTCAAAGCCCACAAGTTGTACTTTAATTCCTCTAATGTTAACCCTGTTGGATCGGATTCATCAAAACTTTTGCTGTAAATTGACGTCGAAGTCGGATTTTCCCGACATGCTGGAGTTTCTGCTGGCGTCTCACAGTCAGTCACCTTGGTAATATTTTTCCTGTCGTGTGTTGTCGTCGTAGGAACGGGACATTGTTTGTGGAACTTTCCCTTGTGCCATTTTCTCCATTGACGAATCAGTTTTGTTTTGAGATTCATGATGACAAGCACCGGTTTGTTAAATTTGGAGATAAGACAAGTTAAGACAAGTTATAATTAAAAGGTATGCAGAAAACAAAAAATCCAAAGAACTAAAAAGTTTTAACAGAGATGCTAGTCGTTGGGTGCGATATTTTATATTTTTAAGCCCAGTAAAGGGTGGCCTGAAGTGACCCTGACCTCGACCCTTGACCTTGAAATCATAACCTCTGACCTTGTTTTATCGATGGCCCGACGAAGTTGCTCCTCAGCAACCACCATGAAGAAAAGCGTGAAAAAAAAGGAAACGTAAATTAGGGAGGTGAATAAAAAGTAGAATGACAAGTCTAGAAGGGTCGAAGCCCAGTAAAGGGTGGCCTGAAGTGACCCTGACCTCGACCCTTGACCTTGAAATCTGACTAGATAAGAGGTCAAGAACAAGGGCGCCGTGGAATCCATATATTTTATGCTCATGACAGCTGGAAAGAGTGGAAAGATGACGAAGGGCCAAAACCTGAACAGGGTCACAGTGATCTGCCGCTGGATAGGAAATCTAAAATTTAACCAGAATTTTAGATTTCTTGGTCGAGTTGAGGACAATGTAGCATTTTTCTTTGAATTTTGAATGCATGTGTTGATTGTGGTTGCTATTGTAACGTAATTGTCACTGACGACGCAATGTCTGTAGTTCAAACAGACGCCAGAGCTTACAAACGCCGCCAGTACTGTGATGACCTTTCCGTGAAACTCAACATCGGAGCTTGACTCTGTATCCCAAAAGATGGACCAGAGACTGTGAACCACCAACAACAGTGTTCGAAGCATCAACAAACTGTTCCAAAAGCCATATAGAAATTTTGCCACCTGAGTGATTGATTGCTTTCGCTCAAGTTTTTGCGTGTCAGTATGAAAATCAGAGCGCACGATTTTCAACGCCGTGAGTAGCTTCAAAGCCCACAAGTTGTACTTTAGTTCTTCTAATTTTAACCCTGTTGGATCGGATTCATCAAAACTTTGGCTGTAAATTGACGTCAAAGTCGGATTTTCCCGACATGCTGGAGTTTCTGCTGGCGTCTCACAGTCAGTCACCTTGGTAATATTTTGCCCGTCGTTTGCTGTCGTCGTAGGAACGGGACGTTGTTTGTGGAACTTTCCCTTGTACCATTTTCTCCATCGGCGAATCAGTTTTGTTTTGAGATTCATGATGACAAGCGCCGGCTTGGTAAATACAGAGATGAGATGAGAAAAGGTATGCAGAAAAAAAACTAATCCAAGGAACTAAAAAGTGTTAACCGAGATGCGGAGTCGTTGGGTACGATCGCTTGAATTTGAATATAGTTTTATATTTTATAATATTGATCATGAATGTGACTGTATTGTTCTTACTGACCTTTTCTTTGCTTTACGAAATCGTCATATTTTTTTGTTTTTCACAGGATATCCGTTGGTATCGGTTGTCAATATCCGGCACAAGTCGAGCTTTTGAAGTATTTTTTTATCAATGGGTTGGCTCAACCGGAGGAATCTAAAGTACACAACAGGTCAATCCAATTTAAACAGTACAGTAAAATTTTGTGTAGGTAGCTTCTTATTTATGATTTTTCCAACTTTATTTTTTTGTAATTTCCTTTTAAGTACATACGAATATTAGACACTTTGCGTTCGCCCTTACTTATAAAACTTATACCATGCTTTAGTGAATGGCATAAGTTTTATAAGTAAGGGCGAACGCAAAGTGCCTATTATGTATTTGAGATACATGTAAAATATGTGAACTCGAGTGTGGACAACCAGGTAACTCCGAGTAGTTGCAGAATATGGACGGAAAGAGCACACAAAGGTTTTTTCTCTAGTATGGACTCTCTCATGCTCCGCCAGGTGGCATCTCTTTCTTCCTTTGAAGGCGCACTCGGGATAGGAGCAAACAAAGGGCCGCGCATCCGAATGACCTTTCACATGTCGGGTCAAATCCCGCTTCTCCGTTGAATGAACATGAACGATTCGACGATGATTTTTGATGGACGACTTAAATTTGGCTGGGCACCGGAAACTGAGCACATTTTTGTCGTCTTTCTGGTGAACCCGCTGATGAGATCCCAGGCTAGAGGTTCGAGCAAAAGTTGAGGAGCAGTTCGGACGGGGGCACTTGAAAGGTTTCTCCATGGTGTGGGTCCGGATGTGATTATTGAGGTCGCTATGACGACGGGTGGAGTAGTTGCAGAAGGTGCAGTTGATGGGAGGAGGCTCCAAATGAATTTTCTTGTGTCGGTCGAGGCATGATTAACTCGAGAATTTTTTCTTGCAGGATGAACAAATGTGAGCCGAAAAAAAATTTATCAAATCTCATGAAAATTTGATAACATTTGACTAGACTGACACCGTTTGATGAGATTTCAACGCATCGAAATCTCGGTCAAAGTTGATCAAAATTGATAAAATTTAAGCCAGTATCGTGAAACTTTTGTGGAATTTTTTGCCAAGATTTTTTTGGGGTAGTTTTAGAAACTGTCTTGAGACTGTGCAGGCGATTCTAGACTCTAGACTATAAATAAATCGTGAAAAGTATTGTACAAAATATGTGTATATAATGTTTAAAAAAATTACAACTGTCCAGTCACATTCAACGTTCTATTTATCCATCATTTATTGACACGATTTTTTTCTAAGGGCACACCCTTTAAATAGATAAATTCTTGTCAAATCTCAGGACAATTTCATGAGATTTGACAAGATTGTCGATGAGATTTTGATGCAATTTCCATGACAATTCATGAAAATATTATAAAATTTGAGCAATTGATTCGAAAATTGATACAATTTTCGACCAAAATCGTGTCGAAATCTTATGAGATTTTTTGACAAGGTTTTTTTCTAAGGGCACACCTTCTTTTTAAACTACTTATCGTGTATGTTGTAATAATTGGACAACCAACTTGCAGCTCATAAAATGCATAACAGTAGCATCATTTCAAAATATTCGTGATTGTACTGTATTTGTAATCATGCGATAAAATTCATGTAGGCGCCATCAGTCTGATAATTTGCAGGTTCCTGAGTTTGTGTTTTCATCCTTCGTCCACAGCTGTATGAATGTATGTCCAATAAAAACAACGTTACTCTTATCGTTAGATAAATTATAACAACTATTAAAAATTACAAGCGCGTAAAAAGCGACCGCTACTTACTAGTTTGTTTCAACTTAATTTTTTTTCTCAACCGTGTTTCAACCAGCTTACCTCTTTTTTGTTTCAAAATGAAAAACTTTGAATATTTTCGAAATTTTTGCATAATCTTTGCTGTCATTAACTTTGGCAAATGTGACGGTAAGAAAAATTAAGAGTCGCAATTTTTGGCTCAACTTTTCATGAAAATTAACGAATTTCAAGGGTCAACTTAATTTTCGTTTTATAACAGAAATTGAACAGGGGCGTTGGTGGGTGCCGACAACAGAGGAGCCATTAATAGGTATATAGATGTCACAAATTTAAAAAAAAGGCAAATTTTGAAAAGTGTTGATTTTTTAAAAATAATTTTGATTTCTGCAATATTTTAGACTTTTTGTGCCCGGAAAAAGAGGTCATCTCCCCCTGCATTTGCTTCCCCGGTTCTACCAAGGACGGGCAGGTTGAGTGTAATGGGCGCAGTGTGACGCAAAATACGCTGGACAACCTTTTTACCCAACTACGGGCCGTCAATGACCTGACCCCGGACCAACCCCTGGAATTCTACTCCCTCACAATATCTGACAGCAGCCTTGTCCAGGTGGACTTGACCCCCTTTTTGAACCTCAGGCTGGTTGGTTTCCTGCATTTCCCCGTCAATAGACAGTTGTCCTCAATTGTGGGGCCCGTGAAGGCTGAGAGGTCAATTCAGGTCAACCAACTTTGGTTCGATTATTGTGAGTGTCTCACTGACCAGGGTTTCGGAGAGGCCCTTAAATATTTTGAAGGTTCGATGACACGACTTGGTTTTTCTAGCAGCAGTATGACTGGCGGTCATTACCCGATCGGCGATGGCAGCGGTGACCTCGAGTTTCTTCCGGGACTCTCCGCGTTCACCAACCTGGAATCTTTTACTTTAAAAACCCTCTCTACTTCCCTCATAGCTGAGATTTCAAGGGGACAATTCAAACGGAACATTAATCTGAGGACTTTGGACCTAGGAAATTACCAAAAAGGTTTGACCTTTGGGAATGACGCCTTTGTCTTTGATGAGAGTCCAAATTTGGTCTACACTTCCATCGAAATTTCGCTAGGGCCGGGTGACCTTATTCAAAATGCAAATTTTGACAAGGTCACGAGACTCGCTAGCTTTTGGCGGCCAATCACCCTGAATTTCTCGGGCTTCAGTTCTTTTGACTTTCTAAGCGAGACGAATTTTGGACCCTTTTTTTCGGGGAATAGAAACAACCGCATTATTTTGGAAGGGCTTACCAGGCTGGTGTGCGATGTCCGGATGAAGTGGGTAAAGAAATGCCACATAAACCAGGTTTCATGTAACGGGTGTCAATGTTACAAAGACCCCGAATTAAAATCTATTCGGGAGACGGTGCTCATACCTTAAAAAATTCGGATGTGTAGCGACCTTTAAATTTTTGAGGTCAATTATTGTTCAGTATTTTTTAATCACATTTACTATCGTGCAATAAATCTTTGCTGTTAATTTTCGTGTGTTAAAAAACAATTTCACCGTTCTTACTCCAGTCATTAACATTATCATTGGAACCCTTGAACAAAAGTGCTGTCAAAAAATCTCGTGAATTTTGACTAGATTTTGGTCGAAAATCTTCATCTCAATTTTGACACGATTTTGGTCGAAAATCTTCATCTCAATTTTGACACGATTTTGGTCGAAAATCATAATCTCAATTTTGATCAACTTTTGATAAAATGTCATAAAAATGTCATTAAAAATTTTCAATGGTGTCAAATCTCATCAAATTTTCATGAAATTTGATAAGATTTTTTATTTCTGAGGGAACTGTATACGTCATTTTATCATGTCAAATATCTGCAATTTTGCAATAAATTTAATGGGACTCAAAAGCTCAAAGTTTCTTGATAAATTGTGAGGTCCTGGGAATAGTTTTGCAAATTATGTTTAACCACAATTAAATACTTGATCCTTTAAAAACATAATCTGTTTTAATGCAGCAAAGCTTAACAGCGAGTCATAAATTATGGACAGGTGGAGATTTAAACAAATTCTCCAAGAATTATGATTTATTAGCTTGATACTCTGGCAGTTTTTTCAACGCGTTTTATGCGGATAATAATTAAAAAAGATAACCACGGAGTATAAATTGACTGATCGCTGATAGTTTTTACTTATTTTTCGATTCCCTATAGTTTTGTGCGCAGAAAACCAGTGAAAAAATGAGGAAATCTACAGGATTTAAATTGGTGCTCTCCGTCTTATTTGCTGTCTTTAATTTTGGTCAAGGTTAGAAAAACTTACCATTAAACATAAATACTTGACTTTTAATTACTTTTAATTACTCTATCAGAATTAAGTAAATTTAATTGGGCGACCTTTTATATTTGCTCTATGTAACAGGTCAAAATTACGGCGGAGTTTTATCCCGCAATTCGGGACAATTCGAATACCAACCGGATGGACATGACACGGGCAACTGTGTTTGGTTTATCCAGGTTTTGAAAGGTCAATCTATTGAGGTCACGCTGGACAAGTTGACCCAGTCTACAGATGTGTTGAATGTCTACCCCGAGAATGACCTCAGCTGCAACACAAACTCCGAGTGGCCAATTAAGTACCATCACCATTAAAAGTTTGAATTAACTTTTTAAACTTTGAGTCACCTATTTTCATAAAGGGGATTAATTAATGTTTTTTTTGAAAACCCTGAAGATTGACCTCATCCGACCTAAAATTGCCGGTAAATGTTACTGGAAGCACGGTGCTCTTAATTTGGCCAGCAGGAAATTCTGGAGGGTTTTCAATTTCCTGGAGATCCGATCGTCTTGATGGAAGTTTGAGGAGAAGCTCAACGATTAGTCAGACCCAAAGTGACGGAGGTCGGATTTTATGGGACGATTTTGAGCCTGGAGTTGTGACCTCGGCCTGGTTGGACTTGAGTTTGACCCTTTCAAAGTCTCTGAGTTTGACCTTGACGAAGGAATTTTCGGCTTGCTCGCAACCCGATCCATGCGACTGCAACTCGCTGTCCATATTTGAAATTTCAGAGGATGGAACTTTAATGGGTTTGGACAGGTGGCCCAAAAAAATTTTTTCAGCAAAAAACAAAATTTCTTTTTTTGTTCAAAATACGGATTTTTTGCCATAATTTGCAGACTTTGCGGTCGACCAGTTGCCAATTTTACCATTTTGAATTTGCCAGACAGAATTGTTGCCCTGTTTGTTGTGGACTCTCCAGTTAAGAGAGACAATTTGGGAGGAAGCGAAGAGCTGGAGGTTTCGGCCAAGGAATTCCTGGAGATCGGCTGGAAGGTGGACAAAGAACCCCCAGAGGCAACAGCCGCGCCTACAACAACGACCACTTTGACGACGACGACAACAGCGGCGCCCCCATCAAGTGGTAGGTATATCTTTAATTTTTTGCACGTTTTGACGTTTGCACTGAAATGTTTGAAAAAAGCGCAAAACAAGAAAAACTAATTATGTTAATCTATTATGTCCAAACGTTTTTTACTGCACATGGAAATTTTTGAAAATCTCTGATACTTTCTACGAATTTTTTGTAGACATTTGTCCCCAAAATGAGACAATCTTGCCGTGCCTTTGCCGCACCATAAATTTGAGCCCCCTTCGCAATAACGTGAATTGTTACGGAGAGAATGTGACTCAAGAGACCTTGAACAACCTTTTTGTCCAACTCCGCGCCGTCAACAACCTGACTGTCGATCAAACTCTTCAGCTCCATTATCTGGGTATCGGCGGCACTCACATGACCCAGCTGGACTTGACCCCATTTATAAATCTCCGAATGACTTCTGGCATACATTTTGGAGGTTTCGACTTGACCTCTATTACTGGGCCACCCGTCTTCAAGAAAATTGATGACAGCAACAACAAAAACACTAACGGTACCGGCAAAGATCAAAATCGGGAGTTCAGAATGATTGAAAGGTCAATTCAGGTCCCCATCCTGTTCATTACAGATTGTCCACTCACTGATGAGGGTTTTGGTGATGCCCTTAAATATTTTGACACGGGTTTTATGACTCAACTAGAGTTCAATTCGGTCTCCATTCAGGGCGGGCACTACCCCGTTGGCGACGGTAGTGGGGGCGTCGAATTTCTTCCAGGACTTTCCGCCTTTACCAACCTCAAAGTGTTTGGATTAGAATACTTGGACTCTTCCAACAAATTCCAGATTTCCGGCGGGCAATTCAAACGGAATATAAATCTGGAAACTTTGGGCCTCAGATGGACCAATGTGACCTTTGGAGATGACGCCTTTCTCTTTGACGAGGGTCCACCGCACGAGCTCGATAAAAAGATTGTAATAACGTTCTACCACGGGCTTGCGATTAAAAATGCAAATTTTGACAATGTGGTAAAATTGACGCGTTCTTCCAGGCCGATCGAGCTGGATTTTGCGTGTAGTAGCATGGACTTTTTAAGTGAGAAAAATTTTAAAGGTTTTTTCCAAGATCATTTGAACAACACCATTAATTGGGAGTGCTCTGACTACCTGGTTTGCGATGTGCGGATGAAGTGGCTCAAGGACAACCCTGATATTTATAAACCCCGGATTTCGGGGGGTGATTGTAGCAATGACCGAGGGAAAACTATTTGGAACAGTGACCTCATCCCTTGATTTTTTTGCCTTCCTTCTTATCTCGTCTGGATTGAAGTTGAACGGCATCAAAGTTTTACTACACGATCAAGAAACAATTTTTGTATGTACATGTCCAATTTTTGTCAAACCCAACTAAATTTAAATTAGTGCGACTTGGTCCATTTTTTAAACAAATATTGAATAAAAATATCTACCACTGCAAGACATTTTTGTTCCATTCGACTTGACTTTACAATTCTGTATTTTCCCCGTAGTTTAATTTTTTTCAGTTCAGTCCACAAGTGCATAAGTCCTAAAACAATGAGCATTAAGTGTATTTTTTGAGCGTTTTAAAACCCCGCCGTTATCGGTTAAAATTCGGTTTTTTTTCTTTTAATCTCCACTCTCCCCTTTAAGATTCATTTACTTTTCTAACGTTTGGATTTTTTTCTCAAATCAATAAATTGGTGCTCATCTTAAAAATCACGTGACCATTGCATTTCATTCATGTCCTGCCTAAATATAGAGCCAGATTCTAGTTCGATCAGCCTCAAAATTTGGCAGCTATATGCACAACGCATGATACTATATGTATATGTATAAAATACAGCGATACAAAACAATACAATAGCACAATACATAATTCGTACAATGCACAATGAGGCCCGGAGCTGGCTCATGGATGGATGTAATTACAGTATCAAAGGGAAAGCGAAGAGAGAGAGAGAGAGAGAGAGAGTTGCTGTGGTGGTGGTGGGTGCGAATCGTTGTCGCCTTCTCTTTATCCCCTTCATCTCTGGATTGTACATATTGTATTCGGAATATGCAGATCTATCCCTAGATGTAGATGCGGATGATGAGGACGGGGATTCTAAACAAGCATATCATTATTATGACTCACTGACTCCCGCCAACTCGTCCATACGTACATGTGTATGCATAGCACATTGTGTTCCTACTTATGAATACATGTATAATACATAAATACGTCTGCTTTCTCTTTGCTATGGTAGACATATGTACATAATATATGGAGAAAGTGGTGTCAACGAGATCCCGAACGGCGGGCATACATACATTGGGAAAGTCCTGCCATTGGGACATGCCATGCCATGCATGTCATACATAGCCATACATAGTCATGGTTTTGGTCGTAGTCGTAGTCGTGGTGATGCTATGGCAAAAATATGTAGATGTTCTGCCTCCTCCGTACAAAGACCAAGTCTCTGGTTCTGGCTCTGGCTCTGGTTCTGCTTTCTCTCCCCTCTTTTCATCTTCACAGAGGGAGAGAAAGTAATCGTACTTTCCCTTATGCTTTCACTACCCAGTAGATGTTGGAGAAAGTAGCGAAAATAGAGGCACAGCAGTGGGCTATTATGTATGCACGTAAATACGTAGGCTCTGGTATATTTATAAGGCTCGAATTTGTGTGCTTGCAACTGCAACAGAGAACGGGTAAGCTGCTTGTGGAATAAAATAAAGTGGAGCGCATGACGAGAACGAGAAACTTTCCCCGGGTCTGCTTTCTCTTCCAGCACCAATATACATACTCCAAGTCTCTGCTTTTTTCCTATAGTAAACTATAGCGAGGCTCTTTCTACAGTACATGTAATGCTGGCAAAAAATGTAGAGAACTGGAACGGAGACCAAATGCTGGAACTGGAGAAAGCGGAGAAAGCGAAAGAGGAAAAGAAAGCGGGTCTGCTCTGCTCTGACTTGGTTCGGATGGTTTGGTTTTGGACGATCGAGTGCAGTGTGTTGGCTGCATGGCTCACAACGAGCATCACAATCCCAATCACGGCGTTGACCCAACTCGAAACGCGGAATGCCACGCGGATGAACAAGAGTTGCAGCCACAATCACACCAACATTCTTTAACAATCCAGCCGCTCATTTTACCCGTACATTCTCCTTTAAAATAATATTTACGCTGCTTTTGGATCGCCAACAGAAGTGCAAAATCAACGAAAATCAAACTTTCTCCAACTTTCTCCGAAATCCGCAAGTTAGATCCTGGGATCCGCCACTCAATCAATTTTAATCTGGATAAATATTCTTAAGCCCCTGGGCAAACCAATCAATTTGGGATTAACTGTGATTAGTTGGCTGTGTGTGTATGTGTGTCTGTGTATATGTGCAAAAAAGTGAAAGCACAGAGGAAAGTAAACGTGAAAATTGGAACGGAGAAAGTTAGTCGAAACTAGTTGATGAAATTTTTATAATTGAGATAAATTCCCCTGTCAGCCAAGTTTAATCAACAGTCAAAGTTTCAAAGTTGACTTTGCATGTACGTATGTATTTGTACATATGCAAAAATGCTTTCTCCACTTTCACTTTAACATTTTGAGAAAATTCTAATTGAATTAAAACTGCAAACTGGGTAATTTTGCTAGATATTTACACTAAAAGTAGATAAAACTATAATTTAGGGGATCAAACGTCATTTTGACCCAGTGAAAGAATTCTGCAAAATATTGTATAGATGAAGTACCCGACATTTCATTTTGAAGTGAAAGTCGCAGTTGGAGTTGAAGTTGTTGAGTCAACGTGAAAGTGCATATGTAAACTAGTTAACGAGTGGGTGTTTATCCGAATCCGACGGGGCAGGCCAGAGAAATCGAAATCAGCGTGTACACAAACAGAAAGAGAAAGCAAAGTGAAAGTGCAAAATACAAAACAAAAACTCGAAAGAACTGAACCAAGAGTTGTGCCTACACAATATTTGTCGCACAGTTTACACACTTTCTCCACTTTCACCGCGTCACCACTTCATCGCGTGGTGTGGTGTGCTGTGTTGTGTTTTACTCTTGTTTCGTGTCGTGTCAAACATACATCCATGTAGTTGGCTGTGGTGAGGCCGCGTGCTCTGATTTTCTCCGGTACTTTCACCACTTTCACCACTACAACTACAACTTTCTCCAGTCGACTTTTCCTCGGTGTACAGCATTAACGGAAAAAATCAGACTAAAAAAGTGTCCTTTTTGGTGTACTGGAATTTGCTTTCTCCAAACGAAGTGTTGGTGTTGGCAAGCTTTCTCCAATTTGCAACTTGCCTTGGATTGCTTCACTCTGACTTTCTCCCAAAGCAGCACGCGTTCTGTCTATGTCTATGTTAAAAAGGGCGAAATGAATTGAGAAACTTACCAGTCGAAATAATGCACATCTTGTTTTCTCGGTTATCCACATCCATCTTGCTCTTCTTCCGAGGAGCTCCTCCATCCGCTTTCTCCGGGTCTCTTCCCTCATTGCGAAATTCCTTGTGCTCTTCTTCCTTCGTTTAATCTCTCTCTCTCTCTCTCTGTTTTTGCCCTTACTCTCCCTTGCTTTCTCTACTTTCTCTATACACAAACTATCTATCTATGTTCATCCTCATCATCAAAGCTCCCTTTCCCCTGTAGCTAAACATATATACAGCAAGACAAGAAACGCGAGGAAGAACAAGAAGAACCAGACAAGACAATACCGAGAACAAAGAAAGACTTGAATTTTTCCACATGAAAGTACGGCACATAGAGAAAGCGCGGAAAAAGAAATAGAGAAAGTACATACATAGAGTAAGATATTAAAATTATCCCAAAATAAAATTCATCCAAGTCCACAATAAAAAGGGAAAAGGCCGAGACTGTAGAGATAAAAGAGACAATAAAGGGAGCAGAAGACTGGGCGGTTTTCTTGCAAAATAAATTTGCAACATTCTCTTTGGCTGGATGGAACAAACCGCTGGCGAACTTTGATATAAAGGAGCTGACCTATAAAAAATAACAAGAAGACAAGATGCATAAAGAGCCAGGAGAAAAATGATGGGAACAAATAATAACAACAAAAAAGGAGCAGCAAAAGTAAAAGCAACAACCAACAACAAAGTAAACTGCACACCGTACCTGTACAGTTAAAAGTGAAAGCAAATAGGACTTTCTCCGTAAATTCTGTTCTCTAGGTTTCTTTTTAAGGGAAAAAGTTGAAAGTGAAAGTGGAGTATTATTTTGACGAATTTTTTACGAATTCCAATGCAATGCAATGCACGAGTACATATTTTGATGCGAATTTGAATTCGAATAGAATTGGAAAGTCGAAATTGAATGGTGTATGATACGGTCTGTTATACATACATGGTGAATGAAACACTCTTTACAAAAATGGAGAAAGCTGGAGAAAGTTGACTTTTACTTTTACTCTTCAAGACCTCAACAAACTAAGAGTGAAAGTGAGAGCGTAAAAAAATAAAAATAAATAAATATTCTGGTGCAGTCGTCGTCCGCACTCGCATTCGAGATTCCTGGAAATAAATATCCTGGAAAAAAAGAAGAGACGAGGACTTTCTCCAGGGCTCCAGGATTCCAGTGTTACATACAAGGAAATCTGCCTTTCCACAACATTTCATTTTTCCTCGTATTGTCCTATTATCTTGAAACCCCGGATCGTATTGGATTGTATCCTATCGAGAGGAGCGTAATGTGAAACCAAAAGTGAAAGTAAATGTGAAAGCAAGCGGGACATTTTTTGGGTTGGATTCAGTCCTCAGAGAAACCCCGATTGACTGTACACTGTACACTGTACACTGTGACTGTATAAAATTTTGGGAATTGATAGAACCGAGAAGAGAGCGTGGCAATAAACTTCCCGGCAAAAAATAGACACAGACAGACGCACCAAAGACGAACACGGAGACGGAGAAAGTTGTGGTGAAAGCACAAGCAGATCCCGTGACTCTGCTTTCACTCGTACCATACATTTTGTCTTCCACATTTTTCTCGTGTCCTTGTCATTGTCGAGTGGATGGATCTTGACTGTGGCTCATTCTTATGTCAATGTTGACTTTCTCCGCTTTCTCCCACTTGTATAAATTCCAGCGCCTCATTTTGTCCTTTCTCTCCAGACTTTCACTTTTTCCTACGATGAAGAGCAATTGTCCGTAATATAATGTAATGCAATGTAATGTAAAGGGAGTCGACAACACCCGGATCGGCCAAATTCCTGCATCCTTCAAAAAGTTTGAAACGACCAAGGAGAAAGCTGTGGAGAAAGTCTAGGCCTCCAAAATGTGAATCCTGGTGTCTCTGTTCCACCCATATAAAAAGTTACGTTTCATATCCATCTCCTAGGAATAGATGTAAAAAAACTTGTGTAGAAAAAAGACGACAGTGAAAGCAAAAGCAACCCGGAGAAAGTAAAAGAGAAAGTCCAAAATCTTAAGCCAAGCCAAATAAGAAGTAAAGCATTTGACTTCCTTCCGCTCACATTCCACGTTTTTTCCCGACCTTTTCCTGCAGACTCGGCTCTCTCAATTTTTTTGTGCAGATCTGTGCACATCTCGAGTGAAAGTAAAAAGAGTCAGAGCGTCTAATGGGATAGCCAAGGAGAAAGTAAAGTAAAAGCAAAAGTGAAAGTGAAAAAGAAAGCAAACGCGGTGTACGTCTGTATGTTTGTATGTACTTGATCTGCCGGATACGCCAGTGCATAATAAGCAGAGAAAAAAGTTGTGTGTGTTTACGTGTTTAAAATTCTCTGCAGTGCATATCTATAAACATGGAAGTCCGTACATAGAACGTAGACAGAGACAGGTCAATACTTGAAAGGGGCAAAGAGAAAGTCCAGTGGGCTGGTGAAAGTCAAAGGAAAAGGCGATTTCAGGAAAAGCAAGTCAACACACTTCACAGGGAAGAAAAACTCGGAAAAAGGAGGAGCCGGCGAAGAGCCGGAGCAAAAAAGCACAAATTACGATGACGATTTCCAATATTCCCGTCACACACACCAAATACCAAAAGTGAAAGTCGGAGAGAGAGATTCCGGGCATAAACCTGGAGAAAGTTAGAGAGACAACTTTCTTTAGCGGGGAAAGTAGAAGTAGAAGGTGAAAGCAAAAAAGTCAAAGTGCGAAATGAAGACGGAGGAACCATCAAGGAAGGGAAGATGAGCCTTGAGATGAAACTGGAAATGAAGATGAGTATGAAACGGAGAGCGAAAGCACAAGCAAAAGGGAACGGGAAAAAGCCAGGAAATGAGAATGAGATAGACACGGCCCCACAGTTTATGGAAAAAAGACAGAGTGTGAGGAGTGCCGGTTGTAAAACTGAATTGTTTTCCCAGTTACTTCCATGGAATTAATTTAGTGCTTTCTCTCGCTTTCTCTCCATGTGAAAAATCTCTCTCTCGTTGAAAAAGTGGGACTTTCACTGTCCTTTCTCCACCCAGGAAAAAACTTTATCGATAGGAAAGAAAGATAACCAGAGAAAGTCGAAAGTTGATCAGATGACTTCAGAGTGCAAAGTGAAAGCACAGACTCATACAGACGCATAAATCAATTAAAAATAGACAGTGCAAAAACTTTCACCCGTTTTTTAATCAGTGCATCGAATCGCCGGACTTTCACTTTAAGGAAGAAGGTAAAAAACTGTAAAACGTACATAGAATGAGCAGCAAAACCCCGGGTGAAAGTGCCTCGTCCACTTTCACCGCTTCCGGTGTCCCCACAACTTTTACTCCCGGGGACGGAGCTGGAGCTGGAGCGGCCGTTGGAGTTGGACGGAGAGAAGGAGCCGGGAGGAAAACCGTAGCCGCGGCCAGCAGACTCCACTCGCAGACGTCCGACAGTCTGATGAGCGTCGGCGGGGACGAAGTCGCGCTCAACGTGACCTCGCCCTCCACTGAGTTTCGGCGGTAAAAAAAACATTTATTTTTCTCTCTGCACGTGCATTTTTCTAGTTAGCAAAAAACCCGCCCAATATTTATCACTGTTCGTCCCGACAAAATTAATTGCCCGTTAAACGGAGAAAGCAAACATATTGGACATTCGTTTTGGCTAATTCCCCCCAGACTTTAATTAAGCAGCATAAAAAATTCAATGGCTTTCCCTTGCATTTTACGAGCACTCGCCAAACGTATAAAATTAGCCGTTCGTTAGACTATGCGTAGAAAAGGGCAATCAGCCCTGTGATTTATGATCTGTCCCGAGATCAAGAGAAAGTTGGCCCGATTCCGAGAAGATTCGAATTCGAATCGGAATTAAATTTCGCGGAATGTAAAACACTCGCCAACGTTCAACCCACGGCGGTCGTAAAATGGTCAGGGAGAAAGCAAAGTGAAAGCAAAGTAAAAGTGGAGAAAGTGAAATGGAGAAAGGACGAATTGATTCACTCCCTGGCTAATTGGACCTCTCTTGAGACCGTCGTTAAAAATATGGATAAAAACTAGGTGAAAGTCCACTTTCACCGGAAATTGGTGAAAGTTCTCTAATGAGACTCGATGATTTTACAGCCATGCTTTTAATATCTAATAAGTGAAGGGCCGTTATGCATATCACATCGTACAAAAGACTGGGCTAAAGAGACAGAGACAGAGACAAAGGGGGAGTCGTAAATCTTAAAATCGCAATAAATGTGAAGATGGTGGCCTTGGAACAATGGAGAAAGTGAAATGAATTCTCTCTTTTTGTCTTTCCCATTTTGGTCTGGACATGAACCGTTGGATCCGTATTCGAATTCGAATTTGGATTTAGATTTAGATTTCCTTTCTATTTTCTATTCTGTTCCGTACTCCTTTTGTTCCTCGGCCTTATTCTGCTTTCCCCGGTGGAGAAAGTAGGAGAGAAAGTGGGAGGAACTGGAGTAGGATGATGAGAAGCAAGAGAAAGAGGCGAGAATTCAATTTCGATTCAATTCATTCAATTGCTCCAAGAATATCGGAAGCCGGAGAAAGTGAAAGACTGTACATATACTGTAGATTGTAGACTGTAGATGTTGATGGGAAACTCGAGGAAGGTTTGGTCTCCAGGGATGCTGGATAAATACCCGGAAAATAGCTCCAGTAGCAGCACACGCTCCTTTTTCTACTTTCTACTCAACTTTCTCCCGTCTTCATTTTGCAAAACTACTTTACTTTCTACTTTCCCCGGCCTTTCCCTCCCATTTTTTCATTACCATTATCACTTTCTCTGGAAGTACCCCAAACAAAGGATGATAGAGTCGGATATGTAGGAGAGGTAAATTCGGAGTTGGATGAATTTGGATGCACATGCAGAGATCTAGATATCAGATGGTAAATGGCCGTCTCCCTTTTAATTAAAGATTAATCGCTCTTTTAACTCTCTGATCCATCCTCTAGCAATAAGTGGATGGATCGGATGGACGGATGAAAAAGAAAGAAAGAATCGAAATGAAGAGTGAAAGTCATCTGGTACTTTCTCCGACTTTCACCCCATAATTTGTCCCCGCAAAGTACAGTTTTACGTTACGTTCTATAATTGTATGGGCCTTTGATCAACCGGAGAAAGCAAACTGGAGAAAGCATGGAGAAAGTAGGTGAAAGTGGGTGAAAGTATGGGCGAATTTTGCCTTAAAACTAGAGTGAAGCGATTCATAAATCATGCAAAAATTTCTGCACCTTTCTCTTTTCGTGCTTTCACTCTCGTACTTTCTCCATTGTATTATACTGCATATTATAGGAAACGGGACAGGAATCAAAATTTGGATTCAAGTCAACGTCAAACGCCGCTTGATTCGACGCGACTTTCACGTTCAAATTTTGACTCATTTTCAACCTGGAGAAAGTTGCTTTCACTGGCAAAGGAGGGAATAAATTCCTGGATGAATTCTTAGCAAATCTTAAACCTGGAATGAAGGCAACCTTTAATGCAGAACAGGGATAAAACCGGGATGGAATGCAAAGAGAAAGTACAGGAGAAAGCAGAGATAAAGTAAGGGGAAAAGCAAGTATATATAGGCATGGTGATATGATTTAAAGAGCAGGGAAAGTAAAAGAGTGGACGTGGAATGGATGTTCCGCTCCCGTCATTTCCAGACATAGTCAGACTTTCTCCAGCTTTCTCCGGCTCTCTCTCTCTCTCGCTTTGCCTCTGCTTTCTCCGGTGCTTTCCCCTCGCTCCAAATAATAAATGCATGGTGTGTATAAATAAACAATTGTTAACAAAGCTGTTGTTGGAACGCTGGCGCTGGAGCTAAAACTGGAACTGGAGCTGGAATTCGTCCTGGAACTGGAACTGGAGTAAGATCTGGATTTGCAGTTAAAACTAGAATTCGAGTTTTTGGCTAGACACGGCATTCCATTGGACTGTATAGCATAGCATACTACGGCATGGGATTGTGAACTGAGCACGCACGTTTGCCTCCTGTTTTTTCTCCCTGGATTCCAGTTTCGTGTATGTATAATGTATAAATAGAGAAATATTCGGCACTTTCTTCAACTGTGGTAATTTTCTTCACGAGAGGAATTTTTGTGCTTTCTCTCGTGAGTAGACTTGTTGTCGACTTAATTCTGGAGAGAAAGGAATGCAGATTCTTATCTCGTCATTGATTTAATATTTTAGGCCGGCTTTTATTCCATGTATATTCAACAAGAAGGAAAAACAAAGAAAAGCAAAGAAAGTCCCAAGTCGTCCATCTATAGAGTGCAGAGTAAAAAGAAACCAAAATTTCATGCCTCCAGTTGACTCGCGTTGAGCAATCAAAATGCATTGCATAAATAAATAGAGAAAGTACGGAGAAAAAACCCGGGGAAAGTAATAGTCGTCGTTCTAATTCCGCGAAAAACTGGGGAAATGAGGGGAGAAAGCATGATTTCCCTTACAAATGACCCTTTTACCTGCCTGCCCATATAAAAATAATGTACACCGTGCATACACATATACACATGTAAGTCCCCGAGGATTTTCCTATTTACACTAGATATGCTTGTAATTTTCGCAAAGACCTTTGATGGCCCGAAAACCGGGAGTCGAGAGATGGCTGGCGAAAAATCCGAGGCGGGCGAACGGCAGAACAGACAGAATCTAGAATATGCAAAATTATTAGTCTAATTCACATTGCTCATATTCATACTCATATGGTATGCAGGCAAATTGGGGGAAAGAGCGAAAAAGTGCAGATTGGGTATTGTAAACTGGGGAGACGTGAGCAGGGGAAAGATGACGATGGGGGGAACGCGAGGGGAGGGGGTATGGGAGAGAGAGAAGGAATCCTGGCGAACATTTTAATTTTAGACAGGGGCCGCTCTAACACTTGTTCTATGTTCCACACACACCCTACACTGTGCACTGTGCACACCTGTTTTCTCCTGGTGTTTCGTTCTATGCCGTTTCTATGGAAGGCTGTTGCGGGTATTCATGCATACATAGCAACATGCCTCATGCAACATATGTGTGTGTGGCCCATTATACAGCCAATTCCGGATTCTCCCGGACTTTCTCTCTTGCTTTCTCCTACTTTCTCCACGCTGCATCCCAATAAAGTTCTAGTTATCGGCGTTACTTTAGTTTCACCGTTCTATTTTCTGCATGTGTATTTGTATTTGTGTGTGGGCTGTCATTTCAGCCACTTTCTCTGCTTTCTCCAAACATGCAATATGCATGTGTGTATGTATGTATTTAGAATTTGAGAAGATTTCCCCGTGTTTTCATGAATAGCAAATCAAGGTTGATTAGTATGTTGCTCTGGTGATGCTCTTTTGTGTGATATGAATTTGGGAGCGAATTTAGGGTGTTGATGATAATGATGGAGATGATGAGGCAGGCTGATTGAACTTTCTCCGGGTAATACAATACAATACAATGCAATCAAATATTTAGGTTAACTAACTTCTCAAATAGACTTGCAGTTCAATATATAAAAAAAATTTTCTCCAAATCAGATTTTGGTTTCATTTTACGGTGTAGCGATTTCAGCGGGAGTATTGAATGCAGACAGCTAGAAGACTTCATTATAAAAGAAGGTCAAACAGGATAATTTTTAAACGAAAAGTCTTCAAGGGAAAATCGTAGGAAAAGGTGGCAGGTTCTCTGAAGGTTTTACGTTATAGGTAGAAAACGCAGAATTTTTTAAGTAAAAAAACGAAGATGGAAAAACTCTGAAAGGAAAAAAGTTTAGGATTTAATTAAAAATTTGCAGACAAAAATGGTAGCACTCAACTCTCAACTTTTTTCTGATATGGAAGATGGGCGACTACACGGTTGTTAGCACCGGCATAAAAAATTAAGCAAAAGGTCGGGGTAATCGTCAAGGAAAGAAAGGGAAGAAAATGCGCTGAAAAAAGGCGGGTAGCGGGTATTCTCAAATCAATTCTCATTACTGCTGTTCCCCTTTGATACCGATAAAGGCGTAAAGAGCCGGGTAAAAAAGAAGTGGATTTTTTATCTGTGATGTTGTTCACTCTCAATTTTTAGGAGAGTGAACCGGCTCATGTCCGGCATCATCAACGGCAGGGTGACATGAAACTGTGTCCGCCTTTTCCATGTCAATGTCATGATCATGACGTCCATGGTGATGACAATGACAATGTCTCCTCTTCAAAATTTTGCCGGAAAGATGCGTCAAGATGCGTCCGGCCAAAAGTCGTAAATAAAAGGAGGGATAAAATGTCTTCAAAAAGTTGACCATCCCGTTTTTACACTCTGCCATTTAAATAGATATCCTTGAATGGAATATAAACTCTGGGCACATAATTATTTGTGCACTGATGGAAGACGACACTAAAATGACGCTTTCTTTCTTCTATTCCGATGATTTGACTACATAGAAAAGAGACTAAAGCGCAAAGGGAATTATTTTCGGGTCTGATTTGACGCCAACTTTGGCTGTGAATTCCGCTTTTGTGTAGTCAATGTCTTTTGTCCTCTTTTACAACGTTCAATGCAACCTACTGATAGATAAATACAGTTGGCGCCGTCAAAAGTTGAGCAGACATCTCCAACTCATTTCATCTGTAATCTAAACGCGGGGTCCATTTATCCATTTTATTTATTCCCTTTGCCCCGCCGCACAGGCAACATGTGAAAGGATTTTGATTTGGAATCTGGAACTCTGGATCTCAATCTGGAGCATTCAGAATCCAGTTGCAGCGGAACAGAAATGAAATGGAACGGAACAGAATGAGCATTTGGACGGAATGGAATAATAAACAAACCCTTTTATACACACTACACACTCTTTGCATAGACAATTCAATCCGACGCCGCTTAATGCTCTTCCACTCTTTTCCCTGTTTATCTGCCTCCTGTCTGTCTGTCTGTCTGTGTGTCTGACTTCCCTTTTTTGCTTTCTCCGGCCATAAAGCCAGGCAGAAAAGGGGCAAAAAAGGTATGGATCGCATTCTCTTTCCCTGGCTCCTCAAGAACCCGGGCATTTTCAGCATATTTAAACAGCGGGTGAAAGATGGAGAATGTATGTACATGGAAAAAATGTCATGTCAAGTGACCAAAATATTTGACTCGGATCTTCTGCATTATCGCCAGACTGGAGACAGACGGACATTTCGAGGAGGGGAAAGAGCCAAAGTTGTCACATTGTCATTGTCATTTCCATTGGTGTATATAGATAGATACTTATTGGCGTGGTCATAAAACCCGGGTAAAGATCGACAGGGACTTTCTCGCTCTCTCTCTTTTCTAATCTGCACTATGTATTTTTGTTTGTGTTTCTATAGAGAGAGAAAGTTTTTTGCACTGTTTGCAAAAAAGGAAGAATCGTGTTTGCAAAAGATAGGCGATAACCTTGGAAAACGGCGGAAATTGTCACAAAGGCTGGATGTTACATCCAGCTTAATGTCTAATGCCGTAAAACCGAATGCCGAATTTCGGTGCTTGGGTGAAAGTGCACTCGAATTTTGTTCCAGTCATAAATCATAAAAATGTGACGGGGATAAAATTAATTTGGCCCGGGTTTTTAGTTTCCCCGGGAGCCCCCGAAAAATTCGCATCTTTTGATCCTGATTGTCTTGAAGAACATACAAGAATGGGAAATCCGGAGGATTTTTCATCCAGTATCCAAAAAAATTTGCTCCGCATTTTTTCAAGCAGCTGGAGGCCATTCTTTTGTGTAAAAAAAAACTTTTTTAATATTCCAGGACGAGATGCTTATACATATATTAAATATTCCCCGAGGTGAAAGCAAGTTGTAGCAAAAAAATTGTGCTTTCTCTTGTCCCCGGGGGAAAATTATGGAGACGATCGTGTTGGAACTATTCAGGTGCAAGAGATGAAACTATGGATGTATGAATTGGCAGTCCATCATTAATAAAGGCATTAGCTTCTCCTGCTTTCTCCCGCTTTCACCATTCCTTGGATCTTCTAATATTGTTCAAGTTTGTCGATTGGGGCTGTGATTGGAAATTGGAAAGTTGTTGGACAACTTTCACCGTGGAATTCCGCGGGTGCAGTTAAGCATTTTTGGAGCCTTGAAAAGTTTTCAAAAATCCCGAGTTTCATATAAAGAGACGGAGAAAGCAGAGAGAAAGCAAAATGGAGCAAGTCGTTACGATGCACAGCGGTTACTGTTCCTGGACAACGCCGTTTAAACTTTAACGTTTGATACATATTATAATATGCATAATGCAGAGGTATTGGAGAAAGTCGGAGAAAGTAGTTAAAGACTCTCTCCTTAGAATACAATGACAATGCCAGTGTAAATATAAATTGATTTTTTGGGCCGTTTTTTATCCTTTCTCTTGTTCAATGACACCATCATCAGCAGGGGCTTCGTGCCCACGCTTTAAAGATGCAGATTACTTTGGACATCCCTCAAGTACAACGAAAAGATTGTGTGCAAAACGGAAAAGGTGGGAGCCGCCAAAAAGAGGACGTAGAACAGAACAGAACAAAACAGTACAGAAGGAGACAAGACATTGAATGGATTTTCCATTATATTTTACATTTAACTGGAAATAATGGGAGAAAGCAGGAGAAAGTCCTGTCCTACTTATATGTACAATGTACATACATACACAGATGCAGAGACCGACGGACAAGTTAAATCCATGTTTTCCCCGTGTATTTCTTCTCCGAGAAAGGAAGGCCCCGGGCTTTAGCTTGTAGTAATAGAATGAATAGATGGGAGCCTCAAAAGTGGGTTGATTAACTGGAAGCAGGACTAGTGCTGGAGAAAGTACGGGAGAAAGTGGCGGTCTGAAATGAACTGGTCGTCTTCTTCGTTTCTCCTTGTCCTGTCCTCTGTCTGTAGATATACTTTCCTTGTATAAATGTATAGTGTCTTGTCTTGTTCTTAGTCGACCCATCTTGCCTTCACTTTCTCCGCCCTGTCTTCCTTCTGTCCTTATGCAATAATGGGCCAATTAGGGAAAGTGACTCCCGCATTTTCCCGCCATTGAATAATTTAAAGTCTCCGGCTTTTCATTTCTCTGTCGCTCCCTTTTTCTGTACTGTACTTTCTCTGCTTTCTCTTTAACTTTCTCTCCCTTTGTGTGGGTAATGTACCAAAGAAGATGTTAGGATCGTCCGTTTACATCGACATTTACATACATGCGCTTCCGTGTCATGTACTTTCTCCGGTACTTTCTCCGGTACTTTCACCTTGTCTTTACAATCCAACCAAAGAGCTGAAGCCCAGACTCCAAATGCAACTGCAGCTGAACAGAGCAGGCCAGACCTAAACCTGGAACTGAACGGGAGTGAAGGGATTCTCCGCTCCGCGTCAATGTGGGGGAAGGATTAGAGAAAGCCGGGAGAAAGCTAAAGCCAAAAAGCCTTCGCTGCCTGGTTAGCATTCAGTAAAATGGAAAGGTTTATAATTTTAACATAATGTACATTTTAGAAAATGGCTGAAAATTCCAGAAAAATCCAAAGGCTTTGGCTTTGGCTTTCCCGCCCTTTCCCAATCCTTGAAGTTTGCGGCAGCTACTTTTTCCTAAACGTCCATTACGTTTATATATTCTTTTCTTCTGGTGATGATCGCAGGCCTCCTTTTTATGTGAAGATGGAGTTAAAGATGAAAATGAGGATGAGAATGAAAACGAGAGTAGGAAAAAGGATGAAGATGACTTTGCTTTCTCCGGGTAAAATTGGGTGAAAGCGGGGAAAATGAATGAGTTATTCGGCTGTCCAACTCCATTCGTCCGCGAGTCTCTGTCTTGTCTATTCTTCTTGTTCTTCCTACACAATGTCTGACGCAGTTTGTTGCGAATCAGTGAGGTGAAAGTGGAGAAACTGGAGAAAGCTGTGAAAGGCAGAGAAAGACAGAGTAGACGAAGACAAGACAGGAAAAGACGTTGCCGATCATTTGCAGAGTGTGAACATTCCTCTTGTGCTTCTGCCCTTCCGCTTTCTCCATGGTAGGCCGGGGCTTTCTCCATTCTCTGGTGCTTTCACCAACTTTCTCCGTTTCGCAACTCATGAACATCACGTGTTGAAGTGTAGATCAAGACGAGACGGAGACTGAGACCCACAATGTATGTATATTGTATATGTAAGTCATTGCGGTGACTTGTAGATAATGACGTTGGTGCTGGCTCTGATGCTGATGCTGCAACTGATGAAGACGGGGGATTGTGCAACGGAAGTGGAGGTTTGAGGGGTATGTATGACTAGCGTGAGACTAACGGCTCCATCCTTCACTTCACCAACAACTGGGCCTCCTTCCGCCTTCACTTTTCCTAATCTTCTCATGGTGAAATAACTTTCTCCATCTTTCTCCAACTTTCACCACACTACAATCCTACACTATTTATGTAGTGGCCATTAAAGTTATCGTATATCGTACCATACATTTCCTTGTTGGGTCAACAGTGAGTCAAACTCAAACTCAAAAGCAAAGTCCGGCTCTTAAATCCAGAATATTTGACGTCATCCGCATTAAATGGTGAAAGTGCTTTCACTCTTACAATTTGTTGATCATTTTTGTTGTCAACAACAAAATCAACGTTGTTGTCGGCTTTTGATAAATTATGAGATTTGGTAATTTTTCGGAAAAGTTAATGTTGGAAAACCAGAGAAAGTAAAATATTTGGTGAAAGTTGGAATGGTGAAATAATTTTTGACGTTTTTCATCGTAACATTTGTTTTTTTACTCTAAATACTAGCCAAAAGCTGATGCAGGAAGTAAAAAGAGAAAGCATAAATTTTGGAGAAAGCACAAAAAGAAAGCAAAAAATTTGGAGAAAGTACAAAAAGAAAGCAGAAAATTTGGAGAAAGTTGAAAAAGAAAACAGAAAACTTGGAGAAAGTTAAAAGTGCAAGCAGAAAATTCGGAGCAAGCTAAAAAAGAAAGCAGAAATTTTGGAGAAAGTTAAAAGAGAAAGCACAAAATTTGGGGAAAGTTAAAGGAGACAGCAGAAAATTTGGAGAAAGTTGAAAAAGAAAGCAGAAAATTTGGAGAAAGTTCCATTGTAAAAATCGTACTCCTATATAAAACAAGACAAACTGATTGGTGCCATGGACAAATTCGGACGTCAAATTTCTCCATACACTATTAATGACCTGGGAAGGGTGGGAGAACCCGGAGAAAGTCATTTGGTCCTTGCATGCCTGATTACAATTGAATACACATACACATACGATACAAATCCAGGTACATACATACAAGCATACAAGTTGATGCACATGATTATGATGATTGCTCTGTTGATGGCCATGTTCGTCTTTCTGGCGCTAATGATAATGACAATGCTGATGATGATAACGACGGAGATGATAATGGCAAAGAAAGCAGTTGGTGAAAGCCCAGGAGAAAAGGAAGGATTAATGGGCTGAGAGTGGAGAAAACGTGGCGGTGATTACTGTAATGGCCAATTTGGGTGATTCAGGGCTAACAAACAGTCCGTGGAGAAAGCGGGTGAAAGTATGTGCATACAATAGTATGCGAATTACAAAGAGAAAGCAAGTGAAACGTGGAGAAAGGCAAAACCGTTTTACGGTGTCTACCTCTAAATTCGACTGCAAATCCTAATCCAAATTGGAATCGGAATCCGGATCGGAAAAGGTGGGCAAGGATGGGAGAAAGTAGGAAAAGCGAGACGATTAGTGTGTGATTTGATTTGTGCAAATTATGGCCCCCGCGGCCAGACCAGAGCAAACCAAACCAGACTATGGCAAGTCAAAGGAACCCCAAAGCAAACCAAATATTTATTGTGCGCTTTCACCACATTACCCCGTGTTTTCTCTCCACAAGCGAGCAAACATTGCGATGAAATGCATTATTGAATTGAATTCCTGGGCAACTTTCTCCAGTTGTAGTTCCAGTTCCAGCTGTCACACCTTTTCCTTCCCCTACAATAAAAAGCAATGCAATCTATCTAATACGTACCCAGAAAGCCGGTGATTTGTACTTGTAATTTCACACGGGAAGCAAATTACAAGGATATAATAAAATCAGATCTACTATATGCACGTAAAATCCATCTTGTCTCGATTCATTGTACTTTTAATCGGCGTCCATTTGTTTCCCTATTATAAACACGATTTCCCGAGAAAACGGGACAATGCAAAAAATTTGCATGGAGAAAGCGGTGAAAGTAACTTTCTCCACTTTTTTCAGGCACATTTTCTTATGAATGGTGTAGGAAAAAGAACAAATATTTGAGAATTTTTTTTTGCTTTCTCCCGGTGAAAGTGACTGATGACTCCTTTTCATTGTCTTGTTCTTTTATGATGATGATGATGATTTCTTTTCTTCTGTTCGTTTTAGTCGTATCAGCCCGGAGGAGCAGACGAGCGAGAATAAGCGAGTGACTTTCATCGTGGGCCTCGCCACCGGCCTCATTTTCCTGTCAGCCTTCATCCTCATCGCCGTGACCCTCCGGATGACGCCGCAGATCGACGAGATTTGTAAGTCAACTATGTACTTGTCACTTTTTTGCTTTCTCCAGGGCTTTTGCTCATTTTTGCAGATGATTTGATGATTGGCACAAATGCACGATAAATGAGGACGCTTTTTTCAATGCAAATATGTATTCTAAATGTAAAAATGTAAATCAAGGGCAAATATTGTATAAAAATGCTAATGTGCTCAAGATTTTTGCTGGGCTTTTGCTTTATTAAAAATTGCAACTTTTTCACCCGTGCTTTGTGCTTTGCTGTGTTGTCAATCCCACCATTAATTTTTGTGCATAAAATAACGAATTGCATAAAAAATTGCATAAAAAATAGCATCAAAGTAACAACAAAACGGCAAGAAAATGCAAAATTTCTCTGGATTATTAAACTCTGTTCTATTTGTTAGGCGTCTTTTGCAATTTTCCCTGCTCCAGCGTGAATTTAAGACCTCGCCTTGACTTGAACTCTGGAATCTTCGCTATTGTCAACTTTTTTCGCTTTCTCCAGCTCCAGTCGCTCCATTCGAACAATTTACAATCATTCACTGTGGCTTGAAAAGGGAGAGAAAGTCAAAGCTGACGACACAGTGACAGTGAAAGCCATGGAGAAAGTCAAGTCATTGTCATTGTCAGAGTGAAAGTCATAGCCGTAGTCATAGTCATGGCTTATATGTAGTGGGAGTGGAACTGGAACTCTGGAGAGCTGGAGGATACTGGAAGGCCGAGAAGATGGAAGACGCGGAGAATATTTTTTGTCTGTCTCCTGCTTCTTCCTCTATCTGTACACTGTACATACATATACATACATACATACATACATACGATGCAAAGATTTGTGGGCGCATTAGCCAAGATTTGTCGCATCCCATTTTATCACGAAAAGGGAAGATGAAGCTGAACAAGCCGAGACGGAGAAACGAAGGAAGCTCAAAAAATTGGAGAAATTCAAGTCGGTCTTCTTTCGCTGTGATTTTGGCTTCCTCCATGGAAACGTATTAACAGAGCCAAAGAGAGAGAGAGAGAGAGAGAGCGAAGATGCACCACATTTTTTCTGTGGCCTCTGGAAGTTGTTGCTGGAACTGAGGATGGAAAAGGAAATCCGAATCCAAAAAAACGACGTCCTTGATGATGTGTCGATGTCTCTTCTTTTCAGCCTTGTACTTTCTCCAGCTCGAAGTATGAAGAAAATGAGGGGATAACAATGGAACTGAAATGGCGCACATGTCTTCATCATTTTTCCTTTGCCTCACTCAATTTAACCCCCAAAAGACTGAACATTAAGCAACATTGTACATCCGTATGTATCAGCATTAACAGGGAAATGCAATCAGATCAACTAGACAAAGAGATGGAAGAAAGCCGGGAGAAAGTCAAAGTCAAAATAGATACACAATAGCAAGGGCAATGCAAATATGCTTTCTCCACAGATTTATTGGACTTTCTCCACTTTCACCAGCTCCCCTTTTAAACATTTTGCAGTCAAAACCTGATCTTTTTACAAATTCAAAGCAATGCAAAGCCAGTTGGCGCATCGTCCGGGCAAAAGCTTTCAATTCCCAAGGGAAAATACAAAACAATTGCAATTTCGAGTTGGCAGAGAACCTGAAACTGGAAAGCTGGATGAAAGATATTGAAAAAGGGTGAAGTCGACGCGCTGAAACATGATCTGGAAATAAATTCCTTATACACGACTTTCTCCGGAAAATATGTATGTGCATGGACATTTGCCGACTAAAAAACTGCCCCTTTCATGTAAAGAGAAAGCACCGGGGAAAGTCAAGTCAAACGACGATGGAGAAAGCAAAAAATATAAATGTAGGAAATGTTGGAAACTGTCATGATCTAACAGATTTGCATCCGCGATCCATCCATGATATATATGTACTGTAACTTTATCTTATCTATTAGTTCAACTTTCTCCAGGGCTTTCACCAATGCAATGGGCGACCAAAGTAGTGCAGAAAGATTGTGAGATTATTGAAAGAGCTGGAATTTGGAGCTTGAAGGAATCAAATGGAATAGATAGATGGAAATAAAACCACTTTCTGGAGAGTCACATTTTGCTTTCACCATTGGAGAAAGCAAAATTTTGTCTTGAACTTTCCCCTTGTCCTTGCAGACGTTTTCGTCGTCGTCGTCATCCGCTTCCGCAATTCCCAATTCCTTGTCCCCGACCAGATCAGACCAGGCCAGACGAGACCAACTCATCCTGATCTTCTCTTTATCTATTCAATCTTCTTTAAAAAGCGAGGGTCGAATGAAAATGGGGATGAAGATGCAGCTGGGGAATATTGAAATCGAAATCCGAACCCGAAATTTGAAACCGCAGGAATTTCCCATTAGAACGACGTAAGTGAAAGTCTCCAAGAAATGCATAGTGAAAGCTGGAGAAAGTGCATGGAGAAAGTACGTAAGCAAGGCTGACTACACTTAATATCAATATCAATGGAGAAAGCATTGATTTGGTTTAGGTTTCGATTTTGATTTTGCTTTCTCCAGTTCACGAGTGGATGAATGCTTGATGCAACTTTCACCCATGGAGAAAGTATTCGACACTTGATATTCGACATGTATGCAGTTCTACTTATTTGCGCAAACGTTCTGTATGTGTATGTGCATTACTTTCACTTTCTTTCCCTTGTTTTTTTCTACTTTTCTTGTCCAGGACCAGACCATGCAGCTGGAGAAAGTAACTTGCTTTCTCCAGCGGCATGGTGCATGCATACACGTCTTAACACGAAAACAGTGTGGATAACCAGAACATCCATCCATCCGTGTGGAGAAAGCAGGATCCAGAATCCAGACTCCAAAACAAGAGTGAAAGCACGAGTGAGAACGGGAGAAAGCGAGAGAAAGCAAACAAAGATCACATATTTCACATTTCACACAGTTGGTGAAACCACATGAGAATTTTTCTCGCGTATACTTTCTCCGTGATCTTTCTCAGTATACATGTGTGTACTTTCACCAGCCGTGGTGTAGTTCATGTTCTGGTTCTTGTTCTTGTTCTGGTTCCGCTCCAACTTTCTCCGACACTTGACTACACTACTACTACTTTTTCCATTCTTTCCCTTACCCTTTCACCTTGCCATTCTTCTTCATTACTTCCACTTGCTTCCCTGTTGGGAATTTGTCATGGGAGAAAGCAGGGGAAAGAAAGCTGGAGAAAGTAAGTCTCAGCTTCATCCTGTGTGTGCATCCTGAAATTGAATAGAGATAGAATAGAATAGAATGAAGTAACTGATCTAGTGGAACGGGATGAGATTTCATTTCATTTCAGTTCTTTTTTCACCACATCACATAATGATGAAAAAAGTAATTCTTTTCATCATCATTTTGCCGTCATCGGCGGGGCCGACGCCACCGCCAGCGTCATCCCAGTACAAGGTCGACCTCATTGTCATGTTAAAATATGGTAAAATCTGACCAGCTTTCACCCTTGTTAATGTACATACATATGGGTGAAAGCATCTACTTTCTCTAGAAAACTAAACTTTTTCTGCATGTTCAAAATTTATTTCCCTTCAAAAAAGAGAAAGTACCAAATAAGTCGACAGTAAGGTCCAATAAATAAAAGAAATGTTTGTACAACTAAATTTTTTGCAACATTCAATATTGACCGATTGTGTTTATATTTGGTCAGTGGATTTATGGCCGCGTTTATTTCAAATTCCTGTAAGTTTTCCCAATAAATTGCCCCATTCCTTGTTCACGTTGGTGAAAGTTGGACGAAAGACGACGGGAGAAAGTCAGAGAGAAACGATAAAGATTCAAATGCACGCAGCGCCCAAACAATAGGGAGAAATAAATAGAGTGAAAGCAAACAACCACAGAGTACTGTATAAACAATCAATTGAGTGGAATAAAATTCCTCAAGCCAAATCCCAAATCCAAATCCTGCTAGAGAAAGTGGTGACTTTCTCCAGCAAATACAGAAGGTACAATATATGGCCAATATGTATATATATTAAATTGTCAGTCGTCATTTGTCATCGACATACAATACAACTGGAGAAAGCAAGATTAATGCCCTGGGTTTTTTATTCTTCCGTTTCAAAAGGGAGCGAAACGAAGCGAGAGACAATTTTTTTATCTTCTTTCTACGGCAGGAGAGCTTGCAAACTAAAGAAAAAGTAGTTGAAAATAGTTGTCTCGTTTCCGAAACTCTGCTCCCGCCGTTTTGCACTTTCCCTTGTACAAGAGAAAAAACCGAACCGAAAGGTTCAGTCGGTTCGCCCTGCTTTCGAGAGAGTACGCTGGCTGGCTTCAATTCTACCGTTGAATTCTGAGGTTTTCTCCCAGAGATGGAACCTACGTCGAAACTTTCACCGTCTTTCACTTTCTTTTAATAGATTCTCCGCTTTGTCTTGATTAGCCCAACAATTTGTGTGCGTTCTTTGTTGCTGTCATGAAACCGGGGGAAATTAATCAGGATTCTCCGCATTCCTCGTCCGTTATCCGTTTTTCGGATTAACCGATAATTTTACTGGAGAAAGCAAAAATAAATTGTGGAATTTTCTATAGACATATTCTAAGCGCCCCAGAGCGGGGGCAAAAACACCAGGGAAATAAATACAGATATTCGCAATAAGTTTGGTGTTGAGTTGAAATTGTTTTGTTTGCACAGCACTGGATATTCTATTACGTATTCGCACATGCAATAAATATAAATAAGAGGAGCCAAGTGTATGCATCTGAAAATGAATATTGCAAATTCAATTTAATTTATGAGGCCGGTCGACGGGGGAATTTGGGACTGCTTTCTCCACCGCTTTCTCTATACATACTTTCATCTTCTTGTTTGCCTGCTCGTGCAAAGTGTGATTCATGTTCAGGGGGAAATTAAAATCAAATTTGCAGGAGAAAGCAGAGAAAGCAAAGCAAGCCGAAGAGAAACGAAAACCAAGGTGAAAGTCAAAGTGAAAGCAATGGATAAAGTTGAGCGAGGAGCATGTTAATGCAGATGTTGCCTTGTTTTTGGTTGTGGTTGTACATACATTGTACAGTAGACAGACACTGAAAGTTGGGGATTTTAATGCGGAATTTGATGTGCGTGTGAATGTCGGATGGTTTCCTCATCATTCCGCCCCCGCCTCAGCATCTGACTACAATACAATACAACATCATACAATGGTGGTGATCACAATAAGCGTAATAAATCATGGGGAATGGAGGTAGGAAGAATTTGGCGTCGAGTGAAAGCACGAGTGAAAGTGAGAGTGACGCCTTTCTTTCGCACACTTTTCTCCATACAATTGTGGATTTAGATTCCTCCGTCATCTCTGCCTTCATTTCCTTCATTTCCTCCTGCTTTCACCATCCATTCCATTCCATTCCAGCCACGACACGACATGTTTATGTGTACGTTTACGTTTATGCGTGTACACATTTCATATCCAGTTTTCTCCCATCTGCATCCTGGATAATGTATGAACTGGACTGGACAGCTAGCTCAACTTTCTCCGGCTAATGCGAAATGCGCTTTCACTTTTATCCAGTAGAGTATAACAGTTCAAATATAACGATATGTACCAAAGAACACCAACTGCACCAACACTTTCATATTTATTGTGTGGTCTGGGTTTATTAGACATAGAGTAGACAAAAAAGTGAAAGTGAAAAAGAGAAAGCAAGAGAAAGTCTTTTAGTTTTTCCTTAGTTTTGCCTAGTTGGTCCTGGAGAAAGTCCCGCTCTATGATTCTGGTTCATAACAAACTATTGTTATGATTATTGTATGTGTGTATGCTGCTTTCAGGAACAAGGATGGAGAGAAAGTAAAAGTGAAAGTAAATGTAAATGTAAGAGTGAAAGTTGGGAGAAAGTAGAAAAGGTAGGGAAAGTAAAGGAAAAATGAAGGAGGGAAAAGAATGGATGAGGAGGAGGAGGGGACGGAGGAGGAAAATTCCTTCCCTATTGGGAATTCCCTCGTTATGTACTCAACTTTCTCTTGTCTACTTTCTCCAGCTTTCTCCGGCTTTGTACTTTCTCCATGTACTTTCTCCGATATGTTTGGACGGAATGGAATGGGATGGTAGGGAAAGAGAGAACGGGAGAGTGATATTAACCCAGATTTGGAGGCAGCTCACGCATCGATTCATATCATTTCCCCTCCACATGTATTATACATACATACATACATACATACATACATTGTGCCTGGTGCTTTCTCCGGACTTTCAACGTACTGTGCTGTGCTGTGCTGCTCTATGCTGTTCTTTGCTCTACGATGACTTGCTCCAGCTTCCACTTGTTCCAGCTCCCCCTTTTTTCCCGATGAAACCCTTTGTCATTCCTCTGTCCCTACTCGATTTTCTGGTTCTTGTTCTTGTTTTAGTTTTTTCTTGAATCTCCACAATTTTTATGTAGATGCTTTCTCCTGCTTTTACTGAAGGTCCCACCAAAAAAATCCTATATACAAAAATGGTACACAATGCTAAGCCCTCCTTTTCATCTATTATGTATACAAGGGCTAATATAAATATAGATGGAGGTACTTTCACTAGTTCCATGTTTTGTCCGTAATAAATGCGGGGGCGAAAAAGGGGGAACATGGAAAATTATTTGAAATGTCCAAACTTTTTCCAGTTTTTTCACTGTCGTCGCTGTCTCTATCCAGTTATTATTGTACGAGTCGGGTTGGGACATTTTTCCTACTTTCTCCAGAACCTCGCTCCGCTGTTATGTCATGCAGCAGATGTTGATCTTGTTTGTCCCTACTCCGCCGTCCGTCCGTCCGTCGATGTGCTTTCTCCTGCTTTCACTCTTGATTACCATCCGAAATAAATCGACAGAGAGAAATGGCATCTCAACTCGATCTCTGAATTAAAGGTGGAGGTACTTTCTCCAGCTTTCTCCAAAGTCTGCAGCTCCGTCAATCCAAAATGTGAAGGTGAATTGAACTCGGGCCAAATTTCCGTATTTGCGTGACCAAGCAATAAGCATTTTCTACGATTTTTTTACGTGTTAAGCAAATTTGTAGTAAATATTCAAAATTTTATGAATTTTTTTAAAGCAGTCATTTTTTCTCATGCGTTTCTAGCCAATTACACAAAAGAAAAAAATTACTCTTCAAGTTGATGCTGATAATAATTTTGACGATTGTATGTAATTCGACATACACAAAAAGCAGTCAACTTTCCGCCAGGTTGACTACAAAAGATGGGAAAAGTGGCTGCCTAGCCAAATGAATGAATGAATGAATGAATGAATAGACACAATGCAATATACACAATGTGAATATGTGGTGAAAGCATCTTGAGTTTCTTCACATGAGACGTACCAAGAGTAAGAACAGAACCAGGAACAGGAACAAAAGCCAGAGAAAGTAAAAGTAAAAGAAAAAGTGAAAGTATATTATATGTATATACATGAGTCGAGACAAAAGAACTTTCTCCATTGTTTTGTTTGGACTGCAGTCAGCAGTGAGGGTGAGATGCGATGCGAGACGGGAGTCTCTATTTGCATGTTTCATGCGTAAGTTTTCTCCACGCACATATACACACACGCACATACATACATACACACATGCATATTTACGTATATTTACGGTATGTGTCCAACTAAACTCTGTGTTTGTATTCATTTATACAGTCGACGCGCATAAAAATCCTCCCGGTATAAAACAAAGCTGAACACAGGAGAAAGTCTGGAGAAAGCTGAGCAAACGTAAGACCATTAAGCAAAATGAAGCAGATGAGTTGTGTTGTTTTGTGTTGTTGTTGCGAGTGAAAGTTTCTTACGACTTTCTCCGCGGACTTTCTCCACAATGAATACACAATACGTGTATGTATGTATGTACATACAGACGGGTCATCTATACCTTGGAGGAAAATTAGACGGGATAAAATTGGGCTGCATGGCATTGTCTTGACTTGGCTTGTATCAAAATTCATGATCAGGAGCCCCAAGATCCGCTTTCTCCAACATACAAAAATGTATACTAAAGCATAGGCGACTGTTGAACGCCCAAAGAAGTATACAAAAAGTCCACCTACTTTCACTCTACTTTCACCATGTACATAGAAAGCCATGGAGAAAGTCGGAAAAAAGCTGCCGCTCCTATTACAATAACAACCGTAATCGCATCTACAACTCCAAAAATACAACGACGTCACGGACTTTTCGTGTTTCGTTGCTTTCTCCGACTTTCACTTTTATTCCTGTCTCCTACAGTATAGTCCGTAGTACTCCTATTTTTCAGCCTGTCTTGGAATTCGGTCCGGGTTTACAACTACGACGGAGTATGATTCGGTTTGGTTTTTTCTCGTCCCGGCCCCGTTCCTATTATTATTATTATCCATGTTCTTCTTTTGCCCTGTCTACTTTCCCTTTGTTGTCCTCGTAATTCCGTGTATTCTGCTTTCTCCACGACTTTCTCCTGGACTTTCTTTCGATTTGGAGAAAAAAGCAGGGAAAAGAGTCGACCAGACCGATGCAGAGTAGAACGGAGAAAGCAGGAGAGAGCAGACAGTCGTGGTAGGGGAATATCGACCAAAAATCCATTCGGATCCAAATCCGAATCTCCGCTGCCGCTCGTCCTCCTCCTGCCTGCTTGCTTGCTGTACAATGTACACTGTACGAGGTACAGGCTCAACGTTTCCAGCTAGTGCGCTGCGCGCATTTCTCCCCCTCTTACGCATACATAGAAAGAAGAATAGCGTATATATATGTAGTATCTGAATTTTAGGGTAGAAAAATCTACACCTAAGCATCTATACGTACATCGTACATGCATAAGCATACACTTTTACTCACTTGGAAAGGCCTGGTGAGTAGTTTTGAGGATTGTGTCTGGAAAGGAGCGTAAGAAGAAGAGAGAAAGCAGGAAGGGAACGTAAAGTGAAAGTAGAAAGAATAAGAATATATATAAATGTTGGATGTATATCTATAGAGTGGATGCAGTGCGGATGAGAGAGAAAGTCTTATTCCATTCCATTCCATTCACTAGCTACTCTCTACTCGACTCGCCACTCTCATTCTCACTCGCAGTTGTTCAATCTGGATTTTTCGTCTTCGTTGGTTCTTTTGCGTTGGCGAGCTTTGTAGCCCTGCTTATTTATTTTCTGAAAAAATACTCGGATTTTTGGAAGGTTCAGCTCAGCGAATCAATCGAATTCTAAATCAATTTATTTGGATGGCCAACACAGATAAATTTTTTCACCTTTCAACGAGGAACAAAACAGTGTTTTTCTCAATATTTTGGCACTAGTGTGAAAATAACTGAATGGGAGAAAGCAAAAATTTCCAGATTTTTTGTGGTAGGAAGTGGTTTGGTTCAGTTGATTTTGATGTTATTTTGGGTCACTTTTCCAAGGGGTTGTGTGCAAGGGGTTGTGTGTAGTGAGGGGTTGAAATTACAGGCAACTAATTGTTGACGAAGAAATAGTGGAAATTGTCGCGGGAGTTTTTTAATTGTGGTGTCAAAATGTGTCTCTGATTCGAATTGAAGAAAAATTTAAAAAATTGGTGAATTTTGGGGGTGAAAGTTGGTTAAAATTGTGATACTTGTTGTGAAAAGGGGAGTTTTAGCGACAAAATTTCGAAATGGCTGAGGAGGAATCATTTAACTATCGAACCCTCCCCAAAACCCCGGACGACGTGGATGACGAAGAAGAGGGCGATGACGATGATGATGAGGAAGAGCCCAGTGAAAGCAAAGTCGAGGAAAAAGATAACGACGATGAGGATTTTAGTGAAGAGGGGCGAAAAATAATCGCCCTAATGCTGGGAGAAAGTGAGGCGGCCCGGATAGAAATGGAGAGGGAAAGGGAACGAGAAATCACATCCATATCGAAAAATAAGTCAAAGTCGAAATCGAATTCCAGAGAAAGTCTGTTGGACGAAAAAAAGGCGACAGTTGGTGAAAGTGAAACCGGAAATGACAATGACAAGGAAAAGACGACGGACGCTGGAGCCAGCCAAGGTGATGAATTATTCTGTGATGCCAAAAATTCAGCGGTGGACGAAAAAGACAAAGATAAAGCCAAGGACAAAGAGAAAGGTCAAGAGGTCAAGAAAAAAGGTCAAGAGGATGGTGAAAGTGACGAGGACGAGGACAGCGAGCAAGTGATATACAAAGACATGTCCACGTGGACCGCGGAGGACGACATGCCCAGTCCCCTGGACCACTTGTCCCCGTCTCACAGTCCGCTGTTGTCCCTCCTCGAGATGGAACATGACCTTAGTTCCCACAGTCACGGTCACGACCATGGTCATCATCTTGGGCACCACCATCGTCACCATAGCCATGGACATGGACATGGACAAGAGCACTTTCACTTCCCCTCGAGCAAGGATTTCCTTTCGACGAGTCCGATCCCTTGTCCCGCGGGCTTTGAGTCCCAGTCCAGTCACCACCAGGGCCAGGGTCAGGGTCAGGGTCACAACCATCACCACCACCATCATCATCACAAAGGTCATCACCGGCGAAGCGCGACGCAGAAGCAGGATCATCACTATCATCATCACCACGGGCATCACGACTTTCACCCGGGAGAGTCTCGGTCCAAGATGCCGAGAGAGTCGTCGAATCCTCCCAACAGTCAGATTCAACTACCCGGAGTTCACAGCCAAAGCCAAATCCAAAGCCAAAAGCCAAACAGCGAGTGCTTCACCGTCAGCTCGCAGCTCATGACGCGGGAGGCGCGTCTCTACGAAAACGTCCCGCGAAGTGCCGCCGGCCTGGAAAATTTGGGCATCCTCCTCAGTGAAATCCACCCCCGAACCAACAACAACAACAACAATCATAGCAACAATAGTGGGGGTGGGAGTAACGAAACCCCACCCCAAAGCAGCTCTTCCTCCAACACGAACAACAACAGCAGCAACATTATCAACCCCCTGTCTCAAAGCGAGCTGCTCAGTGTGACGGACTTGTTGGGGGTGGGAAATTTGGGGGTGAATGGAAACGGAAATGGCCCCCCGTCGAGGGCTTCGTGGGCGGATAGTGGCCGGGAAAGTTTGAGTTTCGACGGGGAGAATAACAACTCGAATTCGAATGGCAGCTCGAAAAATATGATGTTCATCCCCCCGCCCCCACCTCCGGTGGGGTTAACCCCCAATAGTGGAAACATGGGGACGGGGTTGAGTGGCTGCAGTATGATCGAATATGGGTCACCGAGTCATCACCCCATGTGTCCGGGGACGGTTGGTACTAGAAACCAAATCCAAAACCAGGGTCACGGCCAAGGTCAAGGTCACGTGTCAGGTCACAGCCAAAGTAACAATCATCGAAAATCTTCAGGCCGTCGAGAGCGTCTTGTTCGACAAAAGCAGGCGATCGAGGAGAGTTTTCACCCCATCGAACACTTTTCATCCTCGAATTCGAACCTGAATTTAAATTCGACGTCGAATATGAACAATGTCGAAAATATGGAGAATCTCCAGGGAATGCAGCATTTGGGGGTGAATTCTCTGTCCAATTATCTTGCCGTGCCCTCGCCCCGCCGAGGGGTGATGCCCGGGGGTGTGATTGCCTCCAACTTTGTGAATGCGGCGGCGTCCCCCATCAGCCTTCAACGTCACCCCAATTCGACGCAGCTCCTTCTCCAGGAGAGCAAGAAGAGTGGGCGGCCCCTCATCCCGTGTGAGTCGCCCTATGGGTGCGGGGGCAACGGGAGTCTTCATGGACACGGGCATGGGCAAATGGGCCGGGGTGGGAGTAAAAGCCCCTTGGGCCGACTTTCAAGTGGTGTCAGTGGTGCTAATAGTCATAATAGTCATATTCACAGTCATGGTATTGGGGGTAGTAGTGTTAATCAGTTTCAGTTTGGGAACGGGGGCAAAGGGGGGCGACTTGGGGGGAAGGGTGGGAGTGGCAAGG
>JAQIVE010000330.1:0-41321 GCA_034698285.1 Sminthurinus bimaculatus | reverse complement strand
GTCTTGACCCGGTTTTTCGGGGTTTTGACCAACTTAACAGTAGTAACACTTGGTAACCCTTGCATATTCGTGATCTAGAGGTCAAATAGGTGCTATAATGCCAAAATAACCAAGAGTTTACCCAAAAGATTAGCATTTGGCAAAATCGGTCTTGACCCGGTTTTTCGGGGTTTTGACCAACTTAACAGTAGTAACACTTGGTAACCCTTGCATATTCGTGATCTACAGGTCGAAAAGGTGGTATAAAGCCAAAATAACCAAAAGTTTACCCAAAAGATTAGGATTTGGAAAAATTGATGGTAACTATGATAGGTTGGGGATAACTATGGATAAAAACTGGAAAATTATGGAAAAGTTGGCATTGTGATACAAGATATAGGCCAACAGAAAGGAGACGAAGAACGTCACCGTGGAACTCTGGACGAACAGTCAAGTTCCTCAAGTTCCCTGTGGAAAAGTCAGACTCAAAGTCACATGGAAGATCCGATGGGCAAAAAGCAAGAGGAAAGAGAACGGATGCGAAATAAGTAAAAGGAACAAGGCAATTTATCCGTCCATTTCTCTATATCTCCCTGTGTACTATGTGCATATGTACATAGAAGTGCAAATGCCTCGACTTGTTCTACACTCAACTCAAAGTAAAAAAGGTAGAGAGAGAAAGAGGAAAATGAACTCAAATTCAAGTCAAGTCAAAGTCAGAGCAAAGCAAAAGTCAAAGGAATTCTAGGTATGTATGTATGTATGTATGCATTTCAAAATTTTCAATTCTCTGACTGTTCGCCTGCAAAACTATTCGTTTACTTTACTCTACGTTTTGCTGTTCCCTTCCTACTATTGTACAATATCCGCTGTACGTACAATTTACACAGAGTACATTGAAAGTGTACAATGCAATAATAATGCAGTATTTTGTACATAAAGTCTTCCACCCAAATAATTAATAATCATCTTTACTCCCAATATAACATAGACTAACATTACGATTATTTTTACAATGTTGTAGCAAAACTTTAGCATATACAAATATTTGTAAATTTCCCAATTGTAACGATCTACTGAGTCATTATGGCTACCATTTTTAAGATGGCAGTGACAATAAAGTCAATTCTTCTTCTCTCTCGCCTTCATATTTTTGGAGTACGAGCACGTCTTTAAAGAGTAAGAAGAATGATAATAGTCGCTTTTCTGCATAACTTCCTGTTTGTATACTTTATTTCAATTATTCTACATAAATAGTTGAGCATCCTCTACAATACATATAGCGTGCTTTCTTTACTACAGTGAAAGTACACAGTAATAGTTTGGACGTATTGTATATTTTAGGTCGATACGACATTGTGGTCCTCGAATATGCAACTTTTCATTCCGTATTCCATAGGCACGCAACCAAATTCGGTTGTTTAAACACCCCCAACGAGTGCATTATACATATTTATTTATATTTATCCATGACCCTTTTACAAATTTACTTTGAACGCCGTTTACTGTTCATTTATGTTGAAGTTGTTTGTTATACTAGGACGTATACTATAGGAAAGCCGAGGGTATAAGTGCGCTACTGCATTTGATGGTAGTAATGATGATGTATCAAGATCACTTAGGTATTGAATTAAAATTCGATCGTCCATGGTCCATGGGAAAAAAGTAATTATTTTTACAAAGTTATAACTGAGGTATTTAAAATAGTCTCCGAAAAAATTAAAATTAAATTCAATGATTTATTTACGTGTTTAGGTCTTAAAAAAGAAATGTTTTATTCAAAACCGGACACGGACGAGAAGTAAAAGATATAATAATTAGTTACATAAACTTTCAATTTCGACGAGGTTCTAATAATCGTAGGGGTGTCCAGTGTTCTGATGAGTTACTGAGAAGAGGTGGATTGTCACAGCAAGTATCGCACTTCAAGTCGTTTCTTGCTGTCCACGTACTTTTTTACTCCGTCGCACTCTTTATCCCGCCTTTTAACATTCAGATTAAGTGCCAGGGGTCGAGTGACCTTAAGGCTGATCTCAGTTTCCAGATGGGATATCAGCACCAGCATCCAGAATTCATCCAAAGTCCATTCTCAATAGAATCAAGTTTCCTGGGAGATTATTTCATTTAATAAACCTTAATTCGCCAAAAAAGATTATGGGAAGAAAAAAATACATATTGTATGCGTACCGTAAATGCTTGAAATGTGCTGCAGCATCTAGTAGTGCTGCATGTCATAGATTTTCCCGTTTGATTGTGCATCATGTACATATACTCTATGGCTAAAAACGTGAATAGTCCGGCTGCAGCACAATTCAAGCATTTACGGTACTATAAATTGTACGTAGTCTCGAGGTCTATCAGTATTAATCTTCCTTTAACACAAGATATTTAAAATTTCAAATCAAAACGCTGTGTGTTTATACACAGATTTACATTGTAATACAAGTTTGCATAAAATTTGTTACATGCATTGCACATAGTCATAGTGAAAAAACGGAAAGCAAATTTACATCAATTTTCCACTTTTACTAAAGGCAATTGGACCCTTAAGATAGATTTATGTATGCATGAGAATAACCCATTTCATTGAATTTTTCACAAAATAATGGTGTCGTACTCTTGAACTTTAAAAGTATGCAGCTGGCATTTAAAACTCCTCAATTTTTTAAAGAACTGTATATTTAAAGAACGACCTTCAAAATATCTAGTGCGCATCATTTCTGAAAGATTTCTTCCCGGTATCAAAATTCGTTACTTTCTCCACAACCACCGTGAAAGTAGATTCGTGTATTTATGTTTGTTGTCACTTTAATCCAATATTGTGCTACACATTTATTAAACTAATCAATGTTCTAGTATTATTTTTTGAGCTCACGGTCCGAGAAATTTTTTTTTATACGAATGAAGTCCAAGCTTTTAACTAACTATACGTCGATGGTATCAAATTAAAATAAATGCATGCGAATTAATGACTAAATACAAAACAATGTACAGTTATTTAAATAAGTAATCCATTTACACGCATAGTCCGTCCGTCTTGCAGTCACCCGCACATTGTTCTTTCCGTTCGCAATGCACTATATCTACTGTATGTACATTGTCCACATGTACAGACATGACGGAGTGTAATATGATGAGAAACATAAACTTTTCTTATTGAGAAACATGCGGAAGGATGGATTTTATTAGATTTGCAAGTTACGAAAGCTCTTTATTTGATCAACAGGATGAATATGTACATATTATACATGTGACAGGAAGGCACAGTAAAGCACGGAACGTTTTGTCTCGGGAGACACGTCCTTCTCCCTTGAATTTACACAAACGTACATCCTTGAAACGTTCGTTTTCATATATTATGTAGATTTATTTGCAGCTACGTACACTTTCGTTCCCAGCAAGAAAAACAGGAATGCGAAAGAAATTCAGGGATATGTTTTCAAGCTAATCGTAAAACAATTTAGTTATTTAGCAGTACAAACATTTCTTCTGCATTTTTTTTCGATCTTAAAAGGTGCAAATGGGGCTTCGTTTATCATTACTTGATCCTGTTCTCAAGTGTCACAGAGACACTTCAAGAGCTTTTTGAAAAATGAACCTTTTAACAAGTAAATTGAGTGTCATTGAAATCTGCCGATCTTAAGAACTGCTAATTATTCCAAAGAATACCGAGTCAGTCTGATGAGCAATTAAGAGTGCAATGACCAATATGAAGACAGGTCAGGTAATGTGAAGGTTTATTACAAAATATGTATGTATGTATTATGAATACATGTAGGTAAAGAATTCGTAACCTTGTTAAATTGCTTTTAATTAAATTCCAAACAAATTTCCTTTATATCTACAAGGAAAACATGGAAGCAAGTTGTTTGTCTCATTATGTATCTTGACTTTAATTTTGACCTAATATAGCTCAATGGGACAGCATATTATTATTATTCGTCGACTACACTTTTGGGAGTTATTAATAAGCTTGTTATGTGTAGGAGGTAATTTAAAAATTCCACTTGAAGGCTAGTTATTTTCTTGTTTACAGTTTAGACAAGATAAGATGGTTTTATGCGTCTCATGTCTTTGAAAATAGTCCAACGTCTACTTGAAATGTTGACTTCTCCTTAATTTGATTGATACTGTACACAGCAATATGCGAGCTATGTATTCGTACTGAAGTGTGTACCATGCCAGCCACTTTACTAAATACATCACATCAAGCATATTTTTTTCCAATGTATAAAATACTTCTAAGTATGTTTCTTATAATATTATATAATAATATTGAGTACATGAAGAAGCACTGGTCTCAATGGTTATGATAAAACATGAGTAATGTTGATTTATCCTGATACGAACTTGTGAACAGACGAGATTAATGATTGTCGGAACGATTCATGTTGAACTACATATTATAGTACCTATGATGGTGTTGAATGACTGATTGTCGGTTTCCGCGGATTCCAAGATGTAACAGATACGTCAAAGAAAGGAAATAAGAGGCATAAATACGTTATCGGCTTGGACTAATGGTTAACTTAATTTTGACCTTTTTATTATGTAATCACAGTATAAATTGAATCTAGATGCATTCATACAAAACGTATATGAAATAAATAAAAAGTAATTTTACTTATCACCATAAATAGTCGAGAATGCCATGCTATTTATGGATTTCCGTGCCTATTTTGAGCATCTCTAAATCAAAATTTGAACCGTTTTCAATGCTTGTTGACAGCATGTCATTTAAATGTTGGTTATTTTTAACCTAATTTAATTTGTCTGGAATTTAATTTAAAATTTAGTTCCACAAATAACTCTTATGCGTCACCCTCTTCAAAAACGGGAAAACTGAGACTGTGGTTTTGGATTTACCTTTTCTTTTTCTTCCACCTGACAAAGTTAGTTTATTAGTTGTATTTTTCTGTTTTGGAATTCTGCCACAATGTTCAGCCAGTTTCTTCTGTTTTGCTTTCCTATTTGCCAAAAGTGCTTTTCAATATGTACGTGGAAATCATTCCTATTTTGACTTATCGGTGTTAACAGCGCGCATCTTTATTCGATAATGGTACATACAATAGCACCAACGGAAAAAGCGTCATTCTGTCAAAAGCAGAGATACCACGATAGAGAAAACTTTGTCCCGATGCGATTTGAGAGTTTATATAGAAATCAAGAAAATCGCATTAGACAACTGCAAACTTTTCTCAATACAATTCCATAAACTTGAAATTCTCGTTTGTTTCTCACTCTTTAATGTACCTAGCACTTACCGTATAAGAACAAACGAAGAAGGGAAAAGTGAAGGAACCAAAAATTTTGTGCGTCGTTTGTATGTATGTATGCACATTACATGTATTTTGTGTTGCACCCACCGCCATCGACTTTTGACCACTTCTGATTTGATCTGATTTTCACGAAACACCAAGTGTGGAATTTGAGAAATAATACAAGTGAGTATTCTGCACAAGTCTTATCTTCAAACAAACGACATGGAACTTGCTTGCAAATAATGTGTATGCATAAGGCTGTGCACTTACGTACATATGAATTCAGAAAACACATTTGTATCTCATTTTTCATCTTTCGACTTTCAATTGTTGACACTTGGCTCGCCCTTGTACTGTAAATTGTGATATACTTATGAACAAGTGAAGAAAGTTTGGCCCTCACTTTTTTTTAGCTTTTTAAAGTTAAGAGTCCTTAGTCAAAGTCAACCTGAGAAGAAACGAGGTTGTGCCCTCTTTCTCTCTATGTATGAGTATTTCCAACTATGCACATAATGTATTCATAATGCACCGTTTTGTAAAATAAATTTGACCCGTACATTATGAACAAACCTGCATTCTTTTGTTGGCTCTCAAAACTTTCCACAAATGCTGCGTCACAACTACATAATATATAAAATATGTATACCTATACCTACTTATGTAGTGGAAGGAAGTTGAGAGAAAAATGAGAATTTATTTATTTCCTCTCTCTCCAAATTGGCAAAATGTCTGTAGAGGAAATTGAAGATGCAATCGGACTATCGTGTTGAAAGGAAATAGGTTACGTCAGCAATTCTGCTGACTCACAATTCACAATCAGGATTCGAACCTCAAACTACGGTTTATTTTTGCCAGTAATTTGTAAGCTGGCATCTTATTATTATCAGTTTTTGTGTTGTTATCAAATGATAAATTTCTATAATATGCCTTTTCTACCGAATTTTTACTTTTGAAAAATACCTTCGTACATTATTGTTATTTCTTATAGCTAAATATCAAAAAAAAAGAAGCGAATTTTTTCTTTAAAATATAAATGAGAACACAATATAATATTCATGGTAAACAAATATTTATCTGTAAAATAAAATACTTTTTATGTTATAAGAACACGCCTACGCATTTCCGCACAAGCAAATTATTTAGCCCTGCATTTTTTATTGTAAGTAGTTTTCTCGAGTCGCTTGAGTGTGTACATTGTACAATTTAAGTTGTCTTACTGACCTGATATACAGATTCCTACGCAATAGATTTAATACATATTTAAGTACGTTTTTACCTTGTCAATGTCACGCGTTGCGTTTCTCTCGGCTTTTCATCTAGATTCCTGATTCCCGGATTTTAAGAACACGACGCACAGAGAGCTTGAGAAGCGGAAAACGCAAAAGAGAAGAACAAGAAGGAATTTCCACGTGTAGATTGTAGATTTTGGAAAAAAGGAGGACACGCATGAAATGCGATGAATTTTTGAAAAAATATTATAGAAAATTCGCACCTCCTGTGAATGAATGAGGAATTTAATTTCTTAAGTACACCTATGTATGTATGTAGGTTGTAGGTTCAATACTAAGAATTGAATTTTGGTGTATGTCAACTATACAAATACAGTATTTACAGGTAATACAAAGAAAATCGCACGGTACATAATATTCTCGACTTTACTAAAATGGCATGATTTTAGGATTCTTTTTTCCTGAGTAATACACCCAAACCGTTCACCTATACTTTGCTCTACATAAATGTTTATACTAGTTTCATATGTTTTAAAATGTGAAAATACGTGAGAAAGGGCACAGAAAAGTTGTGGGATGAAGAATATGCTTTACAGCATGTACATATGAATATACGTGTGGTAGTTTTGTAAGCACAAAGTGAAGAGGTAAGGAGAGACAAGCAGTCGCTTCTCTTTTCACGATGCTTTCTCTCTTGCTCCGTGTCTCCTTTTCACTTTCTCTTGCTTTCCCTCACGCTCTCTCTCCCTTTCTATCTCTGTTTCTATAAATTCCACTTTCCATTGAATGAAGAACGGAGAATCCGGGTAGTTGACTTGCACTTCTCTGACAGACTCGCAGGGTGAAGCACACTCTCCTAGAATCGCTTACTCCAGCAGCACACGCATCAGGAACAACAACAGTCTAATAAAAGCTGTAGCTAAACACAAGCGGCAACATCACGAATGCACAAGTAATATACACACAAACAGTGAAATTTGTTCAGCAAGCCCCCCTTGGAAAGACACTCAAGTGAACCAACAACTTAAGTACAACGGAGTAACAAGAAGAAGACGTACAATTACAGCAACAATAAAATCGAAAATTTGTCAAGACACAAAGAGTAATAAGTTTTCCACCAAGTTTCATCACCTTTATTCGTCGCCTTTAGTAGATTTTATTATTCATTATTGCATTTTGGTTCTCGGCAAGAAAAAGACAAACTATATACTGGTAGACACTCCACAGCTAATTGTAAAAAAATTACGCACCATTTTATTCCGAATCAAATTATAGTTCTTTTGACAAAACTTGTATGTACAACCCGACACTGTCCTCTCAAGAATTACTGTCACTGGAAACTTGAATAATAATAATATAATTAAGAATAACTTTACAAAGACTACGAACAATTATCACCTGAACTTGGATTTGCATTTGTATTGGAATTGGTACTGGGAAGAAAGAAGTCAAACACACATTGAAAATCAATAGCAGCAACAAAAGTTTTCTCAACTTGACAAAAGCCAAAGTCAAGTCAAACAATTCCGTACAGCTAGTTTAATATCCAAATCAAAGCACTATTCCTCCTTCTTTCTACGACTTTCTTTAGAATTTCGTAATAACACTGAGCTGAAATAAAATAAATATTTATATACCCAGCTTATTATTTTTTAAACGTACGATATTATTAAGACGAAATAACAAGGAGAGAAGATTGATCGAGAGAAAAATCTCAAAGGATTATTCAAACAATTCAATATTTCAGACCATTGGGCTTTGTACTTGTATTGCCAGTCAACGTCATGATACGCAGACTAGTAACCCTAATAATAATATTTCATTGTTATAATTATAACTACATCGTACATTGATATTAGTACTTGTGATTGTCCTCGTGCTTCGTTGGATAATAAGGTTTTCTCGTTTTTTTTGAACTGTTCCTCGTGGGGATCGAAAAAATAAGGTAGAAAAACTGCTACCTCGACTTCACGGAATTTGAATTGTATTGAAATTCACAATCCGGCTGTCCCATTATTACCATTATTATTATTATTATCGCGGTAGTTCTTTGTGGTGGATATTTGTGTGGGCTCTCTTGATATTTCGTATTCGTATTGGCACAGCAGTAAACTAGTCACAAGAGAAAAAGTTTCATTTTACATCATTAGAGATGAAATAAGCACCAGCATTACCATTGACTTGGTACTGAACACTCGTACTTTCCCCTATTGAACTAGTAACAACAATACATCATAATAGCCATTGTGGTGCGGTAAATCTTGCCAAAATCAACAATATCCTCATCACCATTGTCAACATCACCGTTGTCGTCGTCGTCATCATTTCCGCCGACTAACTCCTACAAGTTTACTACTTTCTCCTCAATCTCTTCTTCCCGCTCAACAGAAAGTCACTCGAAAGATTAATAATACCATACAATACAACATTGTGTTGTACGCTCCATCAAATCTGTATACAGGTTTTACTTGGATTTCAACTTCAATTGGGGTGGCTTGCTGGCACAACAAATCCCCACAATTGACATTATTCAAGTATAGCAAAATTTTATCAACTAGAATCGGACAGGCTTTCTCCAACTCCACGTCTACATTAATATCCATATTCTCAGCCCTGTCGACATTGTCCTTTCCTTTCTTCGATTCTACTACTTGTACCTTGTATACAGAACAACAAGTTACATAAACTACTCAAACGCCTACCGAATATAATATATTATTGAATAGTTGAATTTGGATCCAAGAGTCAGACCAGTTGCAACAGGTCACTCAAGATTAAGATATTATTTTGGTTTGTAAGTTGATACTGTAGTAATTCTCAAGAGACTATTGTGTGATTTAAATTTACGTAAACTTGAAAGTAAACAAAACTCAAGTTGAACCTATATAATTCAGCACAGTGGTCAGTCAATCAAATCTGTTCAACGTCAAACCAGCAAAGTAATTTTATAACTTTGGAAGGAAAGCGATAAAATAAGTAAACTTTAAATACCAATAGAAGTTTGTTCATCGTGTAATTTTTTTTCAACACCACTCCGTATCTACTTTCACGGTAAGTCAATCGTCGCTCCTTTGCTTTTGTATTTTGAAATACTTGATATATGAGGTACCTACTGGGCACTTATTAGGTATTGGTAAATGATACACTAACGTTAATAATCAGCACTACTGTGAATTATGATGTGTATAATATTTTCTAGTCATCAATACTGTAAATTAGGAAAGGTTCAAGTGCACTTTTATCTCTTTTCTTGAAGGAAACTTTTTTACATACATAAAAATGTTATTGGTGTGCTTCTGGAAAGGGACCAATAAATGCATGAATAAAATTCCGGTATACCTGTAAAAGGGTAGGGTAAAAGCAAAGTTTGCTCAATTTTGCAAAGAATAAAGCAAACATCCAGGTTCAGGAATTATTTTTATAGATACAGAAGATATTAAAAAAAAGACATATAGACTAAATTATATGTATAGTGAAACAAAATGTGTATTTTTGGGCAAAAGTTTCCTCATTTTGTATTTTGTATGGTATGGCACGAAACTTCTTTTAAATTTCCCAATGAATAGTGTGGAATTTTCTTGAACAACTTTATCTACTCACATGAATGTGGTGGAGATTGTGGATTGGACCGTACTTACAAAAGATTGATGCTTAATTGCCCATTTGCCCTTCATTCATTCAGTCAGTCATTCATTCAAAGAACTTTTTCGTTTCCGTGTTGAACTATCTTGTAGATTCTACATAGAGTGGAGAGAAAGTAGACGAAATACATGGGAGATAAAAGGGAAAGACAGAGAGTTCATTGTATTGTATATTATTGCATTATAGCTTCTGTTTAGCTTGTCAGTTGTGTCGTCCGCTCTGTTCTCTCTGGTCTATTTCTCTTTTCTCTATCCTCCTATATGTAGTTGATTCACAATCAGCTCGTTTCATCCTCGTAGTGCACAGTTTAGTGCGATATAAAGCATAAAGGGCCTGCACCGAGTAAATTGAAACTTAATAGTTTTTATTTAACGCGTCGTTCGTCCGGCAGCAAAAAATACACACACACACAAATGCTTAATGTACGGATATATGTATAATACACAAAGAGTCGTTTTCAATGTAATAGCTTAGGATACGGGTAAACTATTTATGTATATCAAGGCGGGAGTGATAGTAATATTACAGCGTTAAATACGACGTATTGCATGTCACGGCACCGTGTCAAGTTGAACTGATAACAAGTTAAGGGGAATAACAACCATAAAGATACATACATACATCCATCACTATCACTATGGATCAACATAAGGATGAAGAACAGGAGAAAGTTTCCGATATAAAAACTGTACTTTCCTTTTACCTCTTCTTTTTTTTCTTTTTACCTGACGAGCTGTCTCTCTCTTTTCATTGAACATTAGAGCCTGAGGATGCACTACCAACTATATGTACGATACATGCCATTTTATTTTTATCTTTTCTGCTTTTGCTAGCTGTATTTTAGGGTTGACGAAAAGAACCTAAATCTCATCAGCTATCGTCATATTGCCATTGCCATTGACTTTGTCACCCAGAAGTTTCCTCAAAGAAATCAAGGGAAAAAATAAAAGTCGGGATGGGAGAACTTTTCTAAAATATTGTATGTTGGTTTGCTCTGTGTCGTTGTACTAGGACACATGTACAATGTACATTGTACATGCAATATTTATATGGTAGGCTTCTATCGTTTTTGCCCGTAATATTATCTGAGTGCACACTGTACAGAGTGTACAGTGTAAAGTGGACGTACACATTAATGGAAACTTGGGGCTTGGAACGGAAACCAAATTCGAAATGTGAGTTATTAGATTACACAATGTTCCCTTTTCTACTTCATCGCCTCTTCTATCGTTCGCTCTTTAGCTGTTTTTCTTTCGATATGGTCGTTCTCGTCGCGTGTATTGTACATTGTACACGATAGTGAAAGTTGAGGAAAGATGTAATATTGTATTTTCATCGTCTGTTTTTAAACGGAACATTCCACTTGAAAATTTTAAATTAAATTCATTAACTGCTTCCACCCTCCAGCTCTCTCCATATTTTTACTCCAGGCTATGACTTTACATATATTTATACATTATACATGTCTGCAAGTGAAGTACGTAAAGAATCGGATGGAGATTGTACATTTCTCTTCCATGAATATATTTTCAAAAAAGGCAAAGAAATTCCTCTTTGGTTACGTACATATGTATGTGAGCCAAAGGAAAGACGTAAATCCTTTGGGTTCTGTCTTTCATTCTTTTTGTGGGTTTTTTTGTAGGTTATGAAACTTCAAGTTGAAGCGGAGGAAAATTCCAAAAATCAAGAATGTAAGGAGGAATGCTATTTCTGTAGTTTCATATTTTATTAGATTATTCTTTGCATTTTTAAATATCGTGTGTATGTAGTGTGTAGATTGTAGATTGCGAATGTATGTGAAGAGGAAAAGAAAAATGTAGGAAAGTAGAAATTTCTGGTAGATGTATAATATTTATGTCTGTCTACCTGTGCAGAGCTTGAAGATCTATGCAATTATCCTGTTTCTTCTTTTCCCCGTGAAGCCGAGTACAATTTACAATCCAAATCCAAACACTGACAGTCTAGATTCTGTTTACATAATGCGGTTGTGAAAAAATCAATCAGAATAGAATCAAGACTACTATTTGTTTTTCTATTTCTGTACAACGTACATTTAAGGGGGAAATAAGAACGTAAATCGCATACTTGGAAACTGTACATTGGATCAGTCTGGGACTAAAACCCAAATTGAAGAAACTCATCCTCGAGGTCAACTTGAGTGTAAGTAATGTGATTTTTTCAACAACATTATTGCTAAACATTCACACTGCTGCTGTATGTATGTAAAAAGCGTAAGATGAGTCTTTGTAGATGACTTGAACTGTTTGACAAAGAAAGAAAGAGAGTACACAGTACATTGCTTACAGCTTGATTTTCCCCATTGAATATCGTTATTTACTCAAGAAAACCCTCGCGACGGACTTCTCAAATTTCATGTTTATGGCATCCACCAACAGTTTTCTTTTGAGGCTGTTAAGGAAAAGAAGCAGAAACTTCCTAGTTTTGAAGGACAGTCGGATCCCCGTTACCTCCATGTACCTCGGTGTTTTGCGTTTATTCTAAAGTTTACTGGCTATTTGTCTCAGCTTTCACGCAGTTCTGTAAAGAAAAAGTAAAATCAGAGTGATTTAGTGAAAGCTAGTTTTTTGCAATATTACATTGTTTTATCTACATTTTTGTATGAAAAATAAGATGCAGTACAAGGAATGAAAAATAAGTTGGAACGTGTGATTTTCATATGAAAACAGGGCTATTTGCCTTAATTTGGTGAAAATTTGTTCAATTTTTTGTAAAACTGTAAAATACAATGCTATGGATCGTTTTGTATGATGAGGTAGACATGCAGTCATAACTACAAAAGTAAGTTTGAGTCATACAGGAATATTTCGGTAATGATTATAAGGACGCCGAGACCAGAACAAAAACAAGAAAAACCACAAAGTTAACGCCTGACGGTTGCTAAAATGAGATAGGTAGTTATGAATGCTGCGTTGACGTGACAGGAGGATAAAATGAAGGAAATCATTCGTTTTCGCACCATTATTATCTGTGAGTCGCAGCGTATGGGAAACTAAAAAATTGTACAAATGTAAAAAACTGAAAGAAGAACCGCAGGAGGAAAAGTAACTACACGTGTCGTGTCGGTAGGAAAATTCATGTTTTTCATAATTCCGAGTTGACAGATGCAAACGCCACTTTTTGCAATGATGTAGAATATTATGTATTATGTAAAATTGTAACATATTATTAATATAAATGTGGATAGTAGTGTTATTTTGTCGCTGGAGTTTTGTGTCTTCCTTTGATAGTTGGAGCAAATAAAATTTTTTTACCCCATTTCACAAAAGAATTCACTGCTGAAGTTGTTGTTGTTGACTTGTATTTTGAATACCGCTTCCTTTCAGGGATTTTCTGTACATTTTACGTCACATTTGTACAAAATTTCGTCTGTATGCGCTAAAATCCCAAACAGATATACGCAATACACACAAAAGCACGTTAAAGTGATATACCAGTGTATCCGTTCTTTTTTAGTAAAGAGATCTAAAAATTGCATGCATAATGTATGATGTATAAAAGTATAGGAGTGCATGAAGATGAGGGTGAGAAAATATTATGCCAGTAGTTTAGAAATTTTACTACCGAATCAACAATGAGACTCGTTCGAATACTGACTGTCAACTGACAATTAAATAGCATCGATATGCATATCCCTTGTTACTTTCTCTGAGTTCTAAAAGACTTGAAAGGAAGCCGAGAAATGTCCAGCATCAGACTGGCGTTACTTTTGCTTCTTCTTTCCTGATATGGAATGGAAACGGAATCTATAGTGTAGACGGCTGTCAGTTTAACTGCCAATTTGGGAACTTATAGTGCAAAGAAATGTCATGTTAACTTGAGAAAGACGCTTTCAGACAATTCCAACTCAGACACACATTCAGACTAGACCTAAAACGCAAAAGAGGCTGAACTAACTTAAAACCACGATATAACATCATTATTTTTAAACTTAGCTCTATAACAAGGGTAGTACCTATAATAAACTGCAAGTAAATTTCTTTATTTCTCCGTATTTCTTAAAGTACAGACTCAAAAATAACTTCAGAAATACTCCTGCGACATAATATAATGCATAATTTATGATAAATTAATTTGTCAGATAATGTCCTTCGTCTGTAATTACTTCCCTTCTGAATTAGAAAATTAGATACAAACAATGTTTATATACAGACAATTTTCAATACAAATGTGTAACAAGTATGTATAGGTTGTTCTATACTGTTCATATTGCTGGATTATAAGGCATGCATGAACGCAGATACATATATCGATGAGCTTTCCTTGTTATCGACGTCATTCCTTGTTACATACCTACATAATTTTGCAATTTGTGATCGCTACATTGGTCTGCTAATCCCCTTCAAGTTAGTTTCTTGCACTATTGGTTTATGCAAAAAATACACTTCCTTTTTGTCTAGAAGCTGCTGCAATCAGAATTCTGACGTACCTACAGTCGATAGAATTAAAATTGCCCCGTTGAATCGGATGTGCTCAAAAATCCTAAATATTGCATTGTATTGGCAAATATCCGTGTTTTCTACAGCTTTGCTTACTCTGTTTGCTGAACATATTCAAACCTACTTAATGATGTCGAATGTAGGTAGATGCATGGATGAACAATTGGCAAAACAACGAGAGGCTTATATATGTAGGAACACCACAAAAAAAGGATACTTGCAGTTTTAGGATGTTGTTTTGTCTTTCCTTTACAAAATTCCATCGTATCTGGTTTCGTTTTATGTCTCCGCTTTCTTTTGTATCCTACTTTCTAATAAAGTTTTAATTACAGCTCAGTGGTCTCTTTGAGTTGCGGAGTTTTCTTTGCTGTTGTATTCCCAACTTATGTATGTACAATGTACATAGTACATAGCATGGAGGAAGATGGGACTGGAGGTTTCTTGTTTCTTCGGCGGTCATTCGATTGGATTTTCCCCTGTTGTTGAACATTTTCTCTTTGAATCGCCTCACCCACGTAGTAATAATACTTAGTAATAACGTAACGATATGTAGGTAGTAGTAGTGGTGGTATTAGCATAATGGCGGTGGTGGTGGTGGTAGCTCAATATTATCTCGACCATGTACCTTTCATATTCCTCTCCGACGATAGTCTTGTGCAAGTTTTCCGGGCTTATTGATATATTTGTAGTTGTAATACCACTGCTGATGATGCTTCTGTTGCTCCTGGGTACTCGTACTTGTCCTCCCTGTCCGCCCACATGAAAGCTAGACAAAATAATAAATTGCCCCGTTGCTCATCCGTGGTATGGTATTCTCAGTATAGTGTAGAGAGGGTCGGTAGTCGGTAGTCGGTACAGTGCCACTTTTATGTAAGTAAGTACACACTTACATAGCTGTACTTTGCATAATAATGTCATAGTATAGCCTAGAATTTTCTCTGTAATACTTAGTTATGTCGTATTTTCTGTCGTATTTTTATCCATGTACAATGTACATATTATATATGTTGCTCATCAAATGGAAAACTTTGCTGTAACATTTTCCGCCCTCGAAAGTGGAATTAATACGGGGCCCGTATGCTTGACGATGCTCTCTTGAAATTGAAATTCATTTTACTCTAAACAATTTAGACCTTTCTAAATGGTCTATTTTTCTCGATTCTTGTTTTTTACTACAGTATTTTTTTACACGCACAAGACAAGTCATATTTTAAGACTCTAGATTGAATTTTTTTTTACTTTTTTCTAAATGTGGTCCGATGGCGGTTCTGGTCTGGTTTAAAATGAGGTCGTTGAAAAATGTATGGGGTGATACAAGGGAAAAGTGCAGCTTTTGTAGTATGTATTTGTATGAAATATTAACATGTGTTTACACGAGTTGTAACCGGGACGCTGTATGGATGTATGTATGTATGTACGTTTACAATTGCGAATCGCTCTTTTGAAAGGTCATTCCCTCACGGCACAAGGTAATGTCGCGTTCTTTTTTGTCTTGTTATTTTGTTATTGTCAAAGGTTTATGTATTGTTTCATCTTCTTTTAGATACATTCATGAATGCTGTATGTCTCAAGTCTCAATACAGCTAATTCTATACATTTGAAGGCTACTTGCACTATAGAGTCCTGTATTTATGTAACAATATGCATATGCAGGTAATGCATAATATAGTAGATTTATAATGCGTATTATCCTATTACAGCAGAAGTTGGTCGATTGGCTCTTTTTATTTTAACACGATTATATATCTATATTTTACATGTGTAGGATATTGGATTTCGATATAGAGTGAGTTTTATATAATGTTTACCTCTTTTAAATCCAGTCAGTGTGGATTAGGTTGGTCGAAATAGGAAGAATTTGAGGAAGACGGGATTCTTTCCAAGGAAGAAGAAGAAGGCAAATGCGGTGGAATGGTCAATCGAATGCGTTAAGAATGTCACATTTCACCTGTCTTCCAATTCCAATGAGCTCTTTCCCCCTCCGTCCCACATCTTCCCTTTTTCTGCCCTCCCTTTGCCTTTGCATCCACTTTCGCCTCCCGAATATTGGATTACTTTTGTTGAATTTGTATTGGGAAAACTGTGGAGGAATTCTTTATCGTCCAGCAGTACAATCGCCTATTTGTACGTGTACGTGTACAAATGTATGTATATATCGTGTGTATGTGATGCACTGTTATGTGTATGCAATAAAATAAAATACGGTGAATTGAAATAAGAAGCTGTAAGGTGTGGGTTTCTCTCGTCTTCACAGAATTGAGCAAACCCAAGCACTTTCAAACCAAAAAGCCTCCAATTCTGTGGGAATACATATACATACACATACACAAAATATATGACTAGAACCAGGTCTAGATGTATGTATATCTATATCTTATTCACATAACATAATACATACCTTGCTGTAACTTCTACAACCATGTTTCCCATATATGTACGTGTTGTATTGGAACATTTGAATTCAATCGGACTCATGGCTTACTTTTACTTACAGCATTCCCCCCTGGAGAAAGGAAACATCCAACCTTTCAATTTTCTCTTGGATTCAGTGACAACTCGACCTTCTCTCTTCTTTATTTCTCTGACTTTCTTTTTCTTTTTCTAGTTTACTCGGCTTTTCGAAAGCAAAACTTAAGACGAGTTTTTTCATGGATTGGAGCTTTATAGGTTTTTTAGGTACGTTTTCAAAGACTTTCTGCTTTAAAAGGAGCAGAATCTCTATGTGTATGTATGTGTGTAGGAAACAACCAAAGAGGATCATATGGATGAACTTGGACACTCTCACACTGTACTGTAGCATTGTGTACATATAAACATGTGCGAATAAGTGCTCATCATATGGTTAGCTATATTAGTAACCATCCATCCATCATTGTGTATGTACAATGTACAATGTACATATACGGAGGGAGTTGGCGTGAAGAAGAGGCGGCAGGATTTGCGGGACTTTGCTGCTGAATTAAGAGATTTCTCAGGTGTGCCTGGAATTTTACAATATCGTCAATTTTACTTCAATCCTTGTGTTCCGGTAGTTTAACGTTAACGTACGTAATCTTAATTGAATAATAGATAGATAGATAGATAGATGGCTGGTAGTGAGTGCGTATTTGATTGGTTTAGACCTTCTCCTTTTTTCTCGCAGAATTTGTGCAGTAAATTTTGAAACAACTAATGCAATGCCAGAAAGATGCTCTACGTCTGTATTTATGTATCTTATAATATAAAACTATGACGTCACTGGAATAAGAAAAAATTACTTGTGGACACACATCACCTGAAGAAAATGTAATAATGTTTCTGATTCTGTTATTATTATTTGACAACACTGGTACAAATAATACTCGGTGCTGCTTTCTTCCGAGAAATGTCATCCCAGTAGAAGAAGAAATGGTCGGAATCTAAGCTCAGTGTTGAGAACATAACATAACATATACATGTATATACTAATGTACAGTGTAATATAACAAGGCAAGCCAAGTTAGTTAAGGTTGAAGATGAGGAACGACGACTGGAGGAAGTGAAGCGAGAAAGACAATTCGGGGGTGTATCACATGTACAAACATAATATGTGCCAAAAAAGCAAGTATGTATGTATCCATGTTGTGTTTCTGTTTTCTGCCATTTCCATTCTCTCTGTTTTTCGTGGCGGTCATTTGATTCTTTTTTGATATGACATTATATATGAGCTTATCTTCATCTTTCCATCTCGGAATGAGATTCTCATGAGAATGACAAGCCGTCGTCGTCACATACAAGGCCAGAAATCCAATTTGGGCTACTCACACAAAGGTTAATAATAAAATCTTGTTGTGTCTTTTCGTGTCCTGGCTTTCTCATTTGAGAATTGAGAATTCGGTTCCAAGCTGATTTATGTACCTAATACGTAATGTGATATCTCATGTGTATTAAGTATTCTTTCAATAATTTATCGAGTAAAGGGATAATAACCATTTTTTGTATGATGGAATAATCTCATACGCTATTAATATAGAGTGGATTTTTAGCTTAAACGTTTAATCTGCTAACCAACGTTTATGTATGGTGATTTTTTAAATGAAAATATCCTACAGGGTAAAAACGCTGAAAAGCTCATATGTATGTAAGCTCGAGAAAATGAAAATCTAAAATCTCTCGTCACTGCTGAATACAGACACATATTAACCTGAATTTGGCAAAAATTTGACCGTAAAATCTCCTCAAACGCAAAAACTTTTGTAATCGTTCATCAATCCATGTTATTTTGATTTGATGGGTAGCTTGATATCGAATTTCACATTTTGTTATGCATTATGTGGGCGTTTTCAAATAGACCGTACACAATTGGTTGGCGTACTACTTAATTTATTCGAGAGTTTAGGGTTGACAATTCTTTTCCTCGTTCCATTCTTGTCCTTCCTCTTTTCCTACATTTGCTTCATCTTCCATTACGACAGAGAAAGAAATATTCGGGTTACATGATGATCTACATCCTGTCTGATGGAAACTGCGGTCGTATATACATACATACCAATAAGGGTAGCTGTTTTGGACTCTTTCATATACATGCATGGAATAGAGGTGGATGACGTGATGCATTATTGTAAAAGTCAATGTACGGGATTTGACTGGAGTATGCAGGGCAGACAGACATCAAAAAAACCAAACCAGGAAAGTAAACAAAAAGACCAGAGAAGAGACCTTAAGAGAAGAAGAAAAGGGTAGAGAATGTACTGTGCGCGTTACGAAGAGACATCAAAGAATAAAGGAATCAAAATTTGTCAAACGAGTCTTCAACTTTGCCTTTTACCCATCCGTTCACTTTTATTGTAGAACAGATTGTCATAAATGTTGACTTGCCTTGAAGTCAGATGCTGCATGCAACAGTATTTTGAACTATACTCATACATGAGTACTTATATGACTCCCCCTTTTAACTTATACATTAGTGCATACTACATACATATAGTTTTAGGAAGGTGTCCCCTTTCATTTCCTGGCAAATCTCACTCTTTCCTATCAAATGTTCTCGAAGCTTGAATAGTACACAATGCATCATATTATCTTTGGATTCTCTCTATGCTATTTTTATTGTAGAATAGAGAACATCTCAGCGTTGTTTTTAAGGATGTTTCGTTTTTGTCGTTTCTAGACAAACAACTCAAAACAGACAGACAAATTTATAGTTGCTTTTCTAATATGCAACAGAACTTTTTAACTATTTAAAAAAGTTTATGAGATGACGCAATAAAAAAAGTTTGAATAAACGATCCAAAATTAAATTCCATGAATTTCTAATGCACTTGATAAAAGTCAGTTAATAAGCAAGTCCATTTTTTCCAAATTAAGGACAATGCGACGTAGGTGGTATTATTTATAAGTACATCTTGATCAACAAATGGGTGGCGAAAGGTGGGCTTGGCATAACCCTTGACCTCATGTAGAAACTACTGGCAACTTTTTGAAAGCAAATTAAGACAATGTGTTACGTAAACTTGAAGGAACTGGAGTATCTTCAAAAATTAGAGCAACAATTCATTTAATCGTTTATACTGATACATTTGCGCAGTGTTGCATAAGCTGGTAAACAATTCCTGCTAATCACTGATTAGTTATTGATTATGCAATATTCTCCGCGAAAAATCCAACCTTCGCTATCTATTACATAGCATAGAGAAAGTAAAAGATAGTACAACGTTAATTTTTATTGAAGAGTAGTCATTAACCAAAGTTGGGAGTACAATCTATCTAATGGTAGTGGGTGTATAATATTGTAGGCCGTATAGTCTCAAAAACGTAAAAGTATTTAATAGGGTTGGCCAAAGGCTCTCGTGAAAGGCAGGAAGCTATACGAGAGACGTACGGGACAAGATAAACGATTAAAAGCTCCATGTGGGGATAATTTAATAAGGATGGTGACATTCTCCCTTTCTCATGACGTAAAAGCGTAAAACGGCAAGTTTAAAGGTAATGTAATCTAAAGTGAACCAATTTACTACGAACTAGACACACAGGAAATACGGAAGTAGATAGAAGTGATTTCACAAGTCATAGAACATTGCGATTATTTATGGAGTTGAACTTGGGATCAGAGCTCGTGGAGATTATTGTATTATTTTTTATTTAATTATTCTGAACAAGCTGTTTATTTTCCTGTATACTACTGTGTACAGTGTACAGTGTACAATGTGTATATTCGGCATGATGGTTGACTCTTCTGTCCATTAGGTAGTAACCAATGGGGCAAATGATTAGGCTCTTAGCAAGGACAATTTACTTTTTTGCTTTGAGTTACCTCGCTTTGCTGCTCTGCAACTTCCCTCGGCACTTGTGGCTTTTCTCTTACTTTCTCTTTTGGCTTTTCTATGCTATTCTCTTTAAGAACTTTCCACAAATCCAAGTCAATGAAATTCTCTCTCTTTCTCTCCTTCTTTTTCCGGTTCTCTCTCTCTCTCCTCCAGTCTTCCATTATATCACCCTTCACATTTACGGGTACCACACATACCAAGCTTTTCCTAGTCAGTGTGTCTTTGAAGTTTTCATTCTCTCAGCGCCGCATCTAAACTATACACAAATGCAATGTGCATGAATTAAGCGCATTAAATGTAATTTTGTTCATTGACAATGCAATGCGGAGAATTGTTAGTAGATGTGAGAAAAAGCGTACACATTACACATGTGCCGTGGTTGAATGAGGAAATCCTTGAAATTTTCCCCTGTCTAGATGAAAAAAAGTGGAAAATCAATTCATGGAGAGCTGAGATTGACATTTTACCACTGAATACGCTAATAAAAACTGTGCACCTTTTAATGGTCAAATGCATGATTTGGCGAAAAAGCAATTAGTTGGAATCGAATAAAATATTTTCAATCGAATTATATTATTTTCCTAACACAGTTTTGGCCGTAGCCATATACCATACTCTCTGTTTTTCATTAAATGTCACTCCAAATTTTACTTCCTCTATGCTAATAGAGGGCGAGAGTAAAATTTGGAGTGCCATTTAATGAAAAACAGCGAGTAACATCAGCGACATTAATGCTAAAAGTGTGAGCTATGGGTAAATATGTACACATCTACAAACATACATTACCAATCAAGGGAATAAAAAACGGCGGACGCGTGTCTCAATACAGGGCGAGTATCATCTGTTTTTATGTAAATGGTGACTCAAGCTTTACTTTTTCCATGCTAATAAATGGCTAAAGTAAAATTTGAATCAAAATTTCATTAAAAATAGATCAAGTTTCAAGTTTTTAAAGAAACATTTCTACAAGAAATGGCTTGATAGCTTAAATTTTCCAAATTACATTAAACGTAGTTATTTAAAATGAGACAACTTCAAAATAGGGAAGGAAATGTAACGGGTCTGGTTTCTTTCCTTTTGAAGTACGTAAACAGAAACTATTCATGTGGTTGAAGCATTGTATCCATATTACATTGCGAATTGTACGTGGGTGGTAGCACATCAGTTCCGGACATTGTGTCAATCTCTTTTGTACATATTAGAGGAAACTGACTTGTGAGTGATAACATGAAGATATTACATGAAGATTTTTTTGCTTTAAAGGAGTCTAAAAGAGGCCAAATAATTTAAAGAAAAGGAGACGTAAACAAACAAACACAGAGAGAGAGAGTGTGTGGCAAGTTTGATTTTATTTTGATCATGTCCACGATAAATACATTTTTGTGTCCAACATCACAGCGTCTGTAAATCCCAAAGGAAATTTTCTTCCTTTGAAAAAGTAAAACAACACAGGAGCTCATAATATTATATGCTACATGATTTACACAAGACAAAATCATGTCAGAGAGATGATAAGAAAGAAGAAAGCAAGTACAATACATATACACATACATGAAAGGGATGCGCGTCACATAATGTCAAGTGAAGGACCTGAAAATAAATGTTATTCTGTTCTTTGAGTGTCAGTTGAGTTGATAGGCTTGTTGGTTGGGTGGTTCGTGGTTTGAAGATGGATGACAAGTGACAAGTAGCAAAAAGTCTCGCTCTCCTTGCATGACATATACCCAAACCATATGTATTGTAGTATTATACATGTGGGTTTGCTTCCAGTTGTCATTGTGCATTGTGAAACACACCCGCGTTGTCAACATGAATAGGTAAAATATGTGGAAGCCGAAAACGAATGAAGGCTGAGCAAGTTGTCACAAGTTCAACTGAAACTGAATGATATTTGCGGGGATGCGATGAGACTGTAGACGGATAGCATTTCTTTATAATTCTAATTCTAATTTGTCGTCACATAAGCACAAGACAAAGACATGTCGTTTACGCTTTACTTAATACGTTTTGACAGAATTGTCTCAAAGCTCAGGGAAGCCGAAAATAAAAAATGGGGATTTTGCTTTCTTTTGCTTTGCTTTCCCTTTTTTGAAATGAATACATACATAAGGTTTCTATCTCTTTATACATATACCTTTTTTACTTGCTTTTGACCTCCCGGTACGCGGCTTAGCCAACAGGTTTTTACAGATACGTTACGTAAACCATTAAGTCATAAAACATTCCGATCGAATAGTCATGTAAATCTAGGAAAGAGAAAAAGAAATCTAGAGCAATAATGATAGCTTTCAACCTCCGAAACAACAATGACAGTTACAACGATAGGGAGAGTGGGAAGTGTGGATGATGACCGCAATGCCATAATACGTAAGTAGTAAGTGGTATGGGAGAGAATAATTTAGTGTGGACTTTAGGGAGTCACAGTGGACTTTTTTCATTATTATATATTTCCCCCTTTCACTCGACCTTACATTTTTTACGCGTACTTCGTTTTCAACTTTATTCTGGCTCCTTGCCTTTCTTTTTCGCCCATTCTTTTGTAGACGTTTGCGAACCTTACGTCATCAAGTGGATTGCGAGTTGAGTCAAAAAGAAGTGTCGACTAACTTTTTTTCCTGTCTGCAAGGCAAGTGTCTTTCTTGTTCACTTTTGTGGTTCTTGGTTTACTCCAATCCAAGTTTCGGTCGTCATTCCCTCTGTTGTTTGTGGTACATATATATTTGCAGGCATGAGTGCATTGTTGACTGTGACAGGCGCCGGAAGGAAAATATGCGGAAAATCTCATGGTAATACAGTATGTACATTGTCAGGAGAGGCTAAAAAGCTTGAATGTGGTCTATGTATGCATTCATGAAGCTGGAGGGTTCCAAAGAAATTTCTTCCATTTTGCTTCCCTTGTCCCACGAGTGAATGAATGAGACGCAGCAACCTGCATGTATGTACATATGCCTACTGCCTACTGACTTTTTTCTTCTTCTTCAATTTCTTTAATGTTTCTCCATACTCGACTAGAATTTAAATTCGCAATGTCTAAAAACTCTACAATACACAACATTGCTATCCTTTGTCCCATTCACACTTATGTACAACATGTTTTTTTACTCCTTCTAAATAAATATTGCTAGTTTCCAGATCACGTACAAGTACGATTCAGAATTTGAGGGCCATGCTTTTCTTTTCTTTCCATTACTAATGCTCGTAGCTATTACGACCTCAGTGTCGTAAAATTGACTCGAACGGTGAAAATATTCATTAGGTCTTTACAAATTTAGATTTGATTAATCTTCCAGGTTATTTTAGTACAGATATTAGACTAAAGTAACATACAAGTTTACTTTACTCCGCAGTTTCAAAGTGTTCAACAATATTATGATTCTTGTTTACTGTTTACGATCATTTGTGTACAGTTCACTAACCCAAACATTCGGGTCAGGGATTCCATGGCCGTCAATCCTTAAATTACTGATTATTATTAATGCATAAACCAATATTATTGTAAACATTATTTGTATTGATTTGAAAAGTGAGCATTGAGCCAAATGTCAAGTTTTGCTGGTTGGAATGAAATATCGAATAGCCTTTATAATTTTATGCATAATGTACAAATAGTTAATGTGTATAATGTTGTCTCAATAACAGTAATACTAATGTTGTTGTTGTTGTTGTGCATCGTTTATTTTGCCATTTGTCAGGATTCCGATTGACTTTATCTTCAGGGATCACTGCTCGAGTGTTTCCTAATAAAATATACATTTGCCTTTCTCGGTATTGTCATAAGACGAGTATGCATAATGTATTACGGTCCTGCGTCTCAGAAGTTTATGTATCGTGTATAATCAATCAGAATCACATTATCGATGTATTTCCCATTTCTGTAAGCTATGATGTGTAAGAAATATATACAGAAATTTTGTGTACGTATGCTTTTCTAGCAGTATTTCATCTTAAACCTTGAGAGTGTATCAAGGCCTTTGCGGTATACTGGAAAGATTTTTAAAGTTTGAATAAGCCAATAATCCTCTATTGAGGTGGTTGAGTTCCAAGTTCTTGGATCTGGATTGCAGTGGATAAAATGCAGTAATAGATATTCGCACGAACAAAGTGTACTGTCAACTGTATACAGTACCTGTAGAAGTGACGGGATTACACTCTCGATTTAAAATCAAATTAGACACTGTATAAATTGTACTTTTACTTTCTCGTGTAATAATACATTAATAATAGGAAATTACAAAATATGAGTGGGAGCAGGTATAGTCACTGCTTGAAAAGTAAATACCGTAAAAGCTCATGTAGTACGACAGCTTTTTGAACAGCATATACCGTATATGTTTGAATAGTACGGCACCGGCCCCGCAATAAGCATTCTGTTCTGCGCAGCTTTCGGGTATATATACGCGCATCGAAATGCTTATTGATGGGCCGGTGCCGTACTATTCAAACATATACGGTACTTAAAAAGTGGTTGCCCTATGCCAGACGCGTTCGTCTAATAAATATATTATGATGCCAGTATAAAGTTACTACGAAAAGTGAAAGGATTTTCCTTTCTCTCACAGTAATACTAAATGAGTTTATGCGGTACGTGAGCAACTGATGAATGAATTGAACTAGACACTAACGAATGGAGGAAGAAGTAGAGAGTAGCACAAGTTCAACAGACTTGGACTTGGACCTGAGCTCCAGAGATTTGCTTCCATTTGGAAAAACCTGGAGCGATTCATCACAGCTCGGGATAGAAGAAAGAGAGAAAGTGAGAATGGAAAATTAGCCCCAACTTATGGGAAGAAAAGAAACCCCCCGTTGTTTTGACTTTCTCCACTCCTTGTCCTCCTCATTATATCATTCTCATCATATCATATCATGGCCTGTGTAAGAGTTGAATGTACAGTGTTGTACAGTTTACACATGTTTTATCTATCTGTAGTATGAGCTTGATATACATTAAGTTTTTGAGAGTTTTCCATTAGGATAGCTGACAGCTGCCAGAGGTTTAGGTTTATTTTGCAAAGTTCCATGTACCAGTGAACTCGAAACACCTCGAACAAAAAGTGCATGATAGAAAGTGAGTATTACAAGTGAGGATTTCCTGCAATTGCTTACGGATTCTTGCCTTTTATTCTATTAGATAGATACATACAGTAGATACGGATACATGTGTTGCGAATCATGAGCGGAAATTCATCGTTTTATCTCGGGAAATTAATTACACAAATAATAATTCCGGGCACATGCTCAGCATACTTCATTCAGTAACTAAATATAGATACACATCTGTATCACCGCCCAATTTCATATTCCTTTCCTATAAGCATTACGATAATGTAATACTTGTCTCGTGTACAGTGTACACATTTTACACATGTTTGTGTTTCAAACGTTCCTCTTTTTGTTTTGTGTCAGTATATAATTTCTCGCAGACGCCTCTGTCAGATGGGGAAACGACCGCTTTCAAAATCAATAATATTATTAGTAGGTACGCGGCGTGATTTTCATCAGATACCCAGGTTTCACTTAATTCCACACTCGAGAAACTCAAAATTATCATGAAAATTTGTTTTGTTCCTAGAACCTTCCATATACATAAATATCTAATCAACGTAGATGTACATGTAAAATTTACAATGGTGTGTAAATACTATTTACCTACCTACTACCTACCGTCAGTCAGTTTTGATTCCTTGTGGTTTAGCTTATTAATCAAATTATGTTTCGTGAAAACCCTTGTGCGGCGTGTACTATGTATGTAGTATGTACAATGTACAATGTACACTGCCAAAAACAAAGTGTAACAAAAGGCGTCAAAATATTGTAAATACTGTATACATCGTGCACGCATATTTTAGCCACGTTTCAACAGTGAACTCTGACACTAATTGTATCATCTTTCGTCTCGTCAAAACAAGGTTGATACCTGGCTTGATCGTGGTTCAAGTGGTTGTGTAACTATTTTATATGTACGTATTGTACATTTTAAGATGAAATAGGAAATACGCCCAAGCTACTTGCGGTTATGCTGCAAAGGTTTATAGAATAGAGCTCCTGTGTACTCTGTTCCCATTCTTGAGGTTATCGGGCCTAAAACTAAAATCAGAGGAGTAAGAACAAGCTATTTTAAATGCCTATTTATATCGACGAAAAATAGTCGACATTATTTGCTGATGTCATTTAAATTTCATGTGATAATTATGTCGAATTAAAAATAATTTTGGGCATAATTTAGAAATTTTGTTCATGATGAAAGTATGACAATATTTCTACAATGTATACATACATATAACTTGGAAGATGGTAGTATAAATACATAGAAGACAAGCGCTTCATAATAATGAATTGAATTCTATTAAATAATATAAAGAATGGAGAAAGGAGCTGACTGACGTAATTGTAATATACATACATACATATTATATATATACTTATTGTACATGTGCAGACGGGACAAAGCCTTTTTGTGGTTACGACTTGGGACGGGTATTTAGAATTTTGAGTTGGAACTTAAAGTCTCCAGTCACCACAGATACAAACAAAGAAGGATATTTTAGAATGAGATGATTTGTGCATTGTGTATGGTGTAGAGTGGAGTGGAGTGGATGGAATTCTGCAGTTTGAGCCTCCTAAGTGAAATGATAATTTTGTACGTACGTACATACACTTCGTATCTAGTCTATACGTTATTATATGTATGTAAGTACGTTGTAATTGGAACCACGTTAATCTTGTGGCCTAAGTGAGTCTTTATTGATTGTTGAAGATATACAAACATACATAAGAATTAGTAATAGAAGGAACTCAGAAGAAAGCGAAGAGCCAAAAGTAGATATATTATGTACATTGTACATAGATGCGAAAATGGAGGAGAAAATAACTCCGTTTGAACTCGCGTCGAGGACGAGGGAGGAGGAAAGAGGTTACACATTGTTGTATCATTTTCTTCATCAAGAAAGTAAGAAATAGAAAAGGGAAAGCATACAAAAGACCTGCTTGACTGACTGGATGATGGATGAGACGGGAAAATAAATAAATTCTCATGTCCTTTCTACCATGTCCATTACATTATGTTGTATTATCCTACTGCATTTGTTACTATAATATATATCTGTAGAGTAACTAGAGGGGGATGTTCTCTCTCCTTCGATTATCTCATTCTCTTATCCATTATAACTACTTATGTATATGCTCCCTTTATCTTTCCCTCTCAATTCTCGTTTATATGATATGATACTATATCGCATCATCCTCCATGTCTATCTTCCCTCCTTTTTTATGTACATTTCTCAAGAGTTTTTCGAGAGAGATAAAATATTTTATCGAAAAGGAATGGTTTTCCCCGTGCTTTTTTCATTCAACGTTTGAGTGGGAGATCACCTATCGCTTGTCACAGAAAGGAAACTCGAGTCTGATTTTTTTCACTTTCTCTCGAGTTTTTCGCTTGTGTGATGATAGAAAAGGATAAAAACGATTGTTTATGCTACAGTACATATATACATACATACATAATACATAATATCCTTGTCGCTTATAGTTATTCATCTATTCCCAAGGAGAGTCAAAAAAAACTTGTATAGAGAAAGAATGGGGATGAAGATGCGAGCATTTCTAGTCAGCAAACAAAAACCTACACATGTATTAAGTTCAAGTGTGAGTGTTTGTTTAACTATGTAGGTTTACAAAAGAAAAAGTGTGTATTATTATTATTATACACACAGTAGGTAGATGTATCAGGTAGCATTCACGTTGAAACTTGAATGGGTGGGGAATGGGGAGCTGGTGTTTGTCAACATGAGTGCAGTTCCTCTCGTTTTTTCTTGTATTCCTTAAAGGTCGGGAAGTTCTCATTCTCAACAAGTGAATGGAAAAATTAATTATCCTTTTCGGTTGGGAAACAGTTTGGCGTCACTTTTACTATTGCCGCATAGTACATACAGAGTTACTATTTAGTTATTACATAGATACATACATGGCTTTATTTTCGGTTGGGCAGTTGGTTAGCTGCATGGGGCTCCTCAATGAATGATGAGGGCGATGGCAATGACCGCCAATATTATATTACGGACATTTTTACTTACCTTACCTGTGCATCCAGTTCTAGAATATTGTATTAATATAATATCATAGGGAATCGAATTTCTGCTTCTTCCTCGAAACCTTTGGCAAACTTGTATGTTGTATGTATGTACTGTATGCACTTGGTATTCGTACATATGAATGTGGAAGATTGTGGAATTTGTTTCTCACCTATTCTCCTACTTTCTCCCAAGTTCTTCTTTTCACCTTCGACATATCAGGCGCCATGTTTATCTAAATGCTTGTCTGTCTGTGGGCGGTTGTATTGTGGATAACTGCATACTTATATTGTATATTGTGTGAAGTGTATAAGTGAATTGTTGGTAGGTAGATGGGTATAGAATTTTTTGCATTGTGCACAGATGAGGTCTCACGAGGGATAAAAATGTCGTTGGGATAGAATTTCAAGATGAAAAGAAATTGCATGGATTCTTCCCCGATTCATGGATTGGAGCCGACAAGGATTTTCATTATCATCTTTCCTTCCCCGACCCTTCCTGATCTTGACTTCCATTTTTTCCCTTTCACCAAAAAAATAATTGAGACGCTCGATTCGAGACAATCTAGAATTCTTGGATATTAAAATATAATATTCGCGACTCCGGGTGAAGTTCAAAGCCAGACAATCTGTAAATATTTAATATATAGAATTTCTGAATGTATGTATATGCATGTGTCTATAGGATATAAACAGCTGATAGCATGTGAAGTTTTAAGCAAAAAGTCGTTTTACACTTATCGGTTTTGTACATACTGTGTCTCGTTTTAGTATTTTTGTATTGGAAAGTAATGCCATTGATATCTATCTACAATATAAGTAAGAACTCGATTATCAATTGCTCAAAATAATCCAGTGTTTACCTGCATCATTTTACATACATAGTTATAAAGTGTAGTTTCTTGTTCTTCTTCTTTATCACAGTTAACAAGTCAAGTTTTTCCAGGTCGCATTGCTGACGCTATATTATGTTACAAACAGGGAGAAAGCAAACGATGTTTCGTTGACTATTGAATAACTATGTAAGTATTAAATATGTATGTAAATATTGCATCGAATCATCGACGTGCATCTCTGAAAACTAAAGAGTAAGAGGAATCGTTTGTGATGTTGTTGATATTGTATAAGCAGTAAGTACCATTGTGAAAAGAACAAGGAAGATACTGTGTTGCATGCATACTGTTGCTTTTCAGGTTCACTTCAAAGGTTGTTTCTCGTCTTCTTTTTTACTGTGTGTACAGTGTACAGCATACAGTGCACGGCGTACAATGTACAAGTTATCTGTTCTTCCCGCTGGGCCAGCCAGTGTCGGGGAACTGGATGAGAAATACAAGATTTATTGACTTTTCCTGCCTCTCTCTTTCATTTAATTTTGAAAATTTATCGTTTACACCGTCGCGTTTTATGTTTGCATTGCATACACTAGATAACTGCGTACTTGCATGCATTGTGTAAGAAGTACAAAATATCGGCTCAGTAAGATGTAAAATATCTTAATTTTTTTGTTCTCAATACATTTTATATGTGTACCTAACCAGTATGTATGTATAGACCTCTCAGGGGATTCCCAAGAATTTTAATGTATGTAAAAGCAAATTGATGAGAAATCAGAAGCACAGTCTCATCCGACAATATTAATATTCAAAAAATCGTACTTTTAAATAGAACTTTTAAATGTAAAACGAATTTTAAGCGTATCGTATTTATTCATTTATTTTTGAAGATATACAGGATACCTAACAAAAATTACATATTGACGCTTAAAAAATTCAATAAGCGTTTCCAACGAAATGCCTATCGAAAAAACAATTTAAAATGCAAAACATGAAACCAATGTATGAATGTTTATTGCGCAAATACATGAATGAAGTTTTTAATTAGCATATGTAATTGTCATAATGTATGTATATGATACATTACATAGACGCCCGAGTACTTGTAGTTTAAAATACCAGTAAACACGTGTAGAACGCCCGACTTGATTTAATTGCTGATGTATCCAGTTTACAAGTCCGGACCGTGTACATACAATAAAAATAAAAGTAATATGTGTTTGAGTACAACCTGATGAAAACTGGTTAATTTTTCTTCCTGTACACTGCCTGCACAACACATGTAGTGAAAATAGATCAAATCGAAGATATACAATAAAAATGGGGCACTTTCAATTTTACAATAGACGCTATCTAGAGTTCTAGACTCATATAAATTTAAATACATACGGATTCAACCATGTTTTACAGCACCGTATTTGATGTTTACCGTCAGGACTTTTTATTTTAAGTACCGACTGTGCAGTGTTACACTCTTGATTAGTGTTTGTCTCGTTTCCCGAAATAGGTAAACGCATACAATACATCCAATCCAGCTGATCTTTCCTGGATTGATTGAAGTACAAGTATTCGAGGAAAAACGTATTTCTTCAAGTTATAACATATCGGCCTTGCAATATGAATGTGCGGTGTATATTTATACCATGTACATATTGTAAATTGTAAACAAACATACTATGGACCAATTTATGATGCTGGTGCACGTCTGAGGAAAGTTGTTGACTGAGTCATAAAGTGTAAAATGGACGTATTGCTATCGTTCTTCCGGCTATCCAACCGTTGTTAAAAATGAGATCAGACTCGTATTTTTTCAAGTGGGAGAAAGTAAATAACTCTCCAGGATTTACAGGTAATCGGGAATTTGTGTCAAGTGTATAAAAAGCAAATACATATGTATATCTACTCTTGCTACAGTTTATATAAGTAATTTTTTTAAACAAGCGTTCCACTTCAAGCTGTGAAAAGATGTTATATTAGCCGATAAAAGTCGGCAAATATGGGGAAAACGCGACATTTACAACAACTACGTATTTGTTTATTTAATATCAGGTTTATTTTGTCTAGTAATCAGCAGTGAGCATGGAACATACCCTATAGTAGGTTGAAAGATTGTGGAACAGGAATATAGGAAAATAAATCGTTACATAATCGTAACCTCATACTTTATGCATAGAAAGGAAAAACGTTTGTCTCTTCTCGTTTCTCGTTTCCTACACAGTTTACAGCAATTCTCTGCCTGAGTCAAACAATCTCATTACAGAATACAGAATTGAATGTTCGGGAAGCATACACTTTTGCCTGGAGAGGGAAAAAGGCGACGGTTGTTAGTTGGCTTCATTTGACTGTCGGGAATTGATTTGTTGAATCTGTGTAAAGGTGTACTGTATACTTTTTACACATACATACATACATACATAGGATGGCACTGATAAAGCTGAAAGAGCCAAAGTTAGCCTTCTGGCAAGCGCATGTCATATATTATGTTCTTCATATCTGTGTCTGTGACTGCAAGGTGTTTAGCTAAATTCGACTCATTATCAAGTTACCAACTTGTAAACAAAAGTAAATTCTTCCGTGATTTCTGTACTTTTTCTAATTTCTAGTTTTACTTTGCTACTTTCTCCATTTAAAATTGGTAATTAAGTTAATATGACTACTTTCCCTTTTATTCAATAATTTGTCAACAATCACTATTGATAGTGTTAATTCATACACATTAGACAAAACTTTGGGTGAGCGTCATCTCATCTGGTGGTCCTAGCAATCAATTTATTTTATGAATCACCCAAGTTTTTTATTCCATATTGCGTTACAAATCTTATCGTGATCATAGGTATGACAGTAATCAAAAGTTTTCCAGTCAAAACAAAACAATAGCTTAATAATTGGCTGTTCACTGTTCAGTTATTTTCCTGCAATGTCCACAAAGTGTTGGCTGGTTTGCTATGAATGAAATGTTTACAGTAATGGACAAAATCTTCACGAACGAAGCGTAATTATAACGTTATTATTACACGGTCGTTTGCTCTGATGTGTAAACAATAAAAATATGCTTTGTTTATTAAGTTATTTCTATTTTTCGAATTTTATTGTCAAAATGTTGTTATTGTTTACTTTTTCATGCTGATTTTTACAGCAGATGTTAGCTACAGGTCTAAAGTCCGTTATGTTCTTGAAGGAGGTGACTTACGTAATAGGGTAAAGATGTGGAGAGGGCACAAACTTGGTAATTTGTTTATCAACTGTTTTGGTTACAACTCTTCGAATTAATATTCACTGAACAAAATTTTCCCCACTGCTGCTCGTCGTGCATAAGTGGTAAAAAGTTGTCCACTGGTATCTTAAACATTATTAATTGTCAACCGCACCGTATAGCGTACAGTTATATTTTAGTACATGCATGTGTACTGTACACTGTACGCATTTCAAGCGTCACTGAATCAAAGACAAAGATGAAAGCTTTTGAATTAAAAGCGTAGAATCTTTACTTCTTGGGGATGTGTTTAGTTTCTACTGTGCTCTGATATTATTTTTCTTCTACAGAATATGAGAGTCTTTCGTAACTGTATTCTAGAAATTGGTTATCAATCTAATGAAGCGCAAACTTTAACCGGAATTTCCGGCTTTGAGGATGTTGATCGACCAATTTTTGTATTATACTATTATTACATAAGAGCTTTGACATTAAAACTCAAGCGTGCTCGATTCTCTTTATAATTGTGTAACTATAAATTATTAAGCATTTAATCATTGTGAATTAGCTCAAACCAATCTTTCTGTATGTATAGAGATACTTGTTCTTATGAGAAGCTTTGTATTAACTAGCTTCGTTTGAAATTCGTTAAGCAGGATCAATTTCTTTGACGATTTTCCTTCAAGATAATGAAAGGCCTTATGGGACACGCTTAAGTACATGTGAGAGCGATGAAATCCTTAGTTGCTTTTATTTTTGGCGGATACCTGATACCTATAATCTCTCGAGTTGAAGAGTTGCAAATATTTCTCCGTAAATCCTCCCCAAGTTCTCTGAAGGTTTGAATAGCTTGTGTATTATGTATTATGTATGTATTCCACAGCTTGAATGAAGGCGATATCCATAATCCGTAGTTTATATACACACAGGGATTTGGGACTGAATGTGTATAGCAAAACAGAAGACCAGCAAATTTTACCCCGTGTGCTGTATTTTTATTGGATCTCATATCTCACACAATTACGTGAGCACAAAGTCTTTAAACCTGAAATTAATAGCCGCTCGAAACTCAAGTAAATATGTATTACGTGTGTGTGTGTATAGGTAGAAAGTCTAGAATTATTGATATTGAGAAAAGGGAAGATGAGACGATTATCCGGAAGAAAGCAAGAAGCCTGCTACATGAAGATTTGTATTCTGTATTGGTCCTTTAAAGAAATCAGCTCAACTTTTCCAATTTTTACAAAGACACAGTCAAGGAAAGAGGAAAAGAATTCAAGACACAGAAAGAAACGGGTTGGGAACAAAACATGTACATTCTATAATGTATAGATATACATGTACACACAGAAGAAAAGACAGACTGCTCGGAATAATTCCGCCATGGAGACGGAAACAGTAGACGTCAAAGAATGACGAGATTATTATTTGACTTTTATCAGGATTTACTGGTTTTCCTTTCCTTCATACATGATTTCCTTCCTTTCTTCTTTCCTCAGCTTGGCGAATAGGAATATGTACCTAGAATCAGAGCATAAAGTACAGGAGTATATTATAACTTGCTCAGAGAGATGAAAGTAACGGAGATAAATCTCCCTTTCCTTTTGTACTTGTCCCCTTGTAAAGGTAGACGAGAGACATATTACATTATGTTGTGTGCATACATAAATATATTCGTCGTCGTCGTCGTTTTCTTGTCTTGTCTTGTCTTTGGCTTGTCTATTCCTTTTCTTATTCTTCACGTTGTCTTCTTGTTCTTGTTCCTCTTTTCTACTTTCCTCCATCATCTAATAAGTCCATATTGCTTAGACTTGTGCCGTTCTGTTTGTCTTTGATATTTTGCGCAAACATGCATATAATGGAACGGGAGAAAGGCAGAATAAAAAGAGATGATGATGATGATGTGTGTGAGAAGAGTGAAAAGACACACACGGCAAGAAAAGAATAAAAGTCTTCAATTTCCCTTTCTTTCCTTCCCTCCGTCTTCGTCTTCGCTCTTCGTGCCACTTTGTCTTCCTTCATATACATGTATGTATTGTCGTTGTCTCTTCTGTACAAACTCTCTCCTCTTGTTAGCTTTAGTTTAGTGATAAACTATAGCTGCATTGTGAACAGTGTGGAGCGTAACAGCTGTGTTATCCCTACCATTGTCTATGTGTGTGAATAGCGTAGCAAAATATAATAATTCAAATGATGAGTTCTCAGGCACAGTAAAATAAGTACATGGGTATACATACATACATACATGCATACATATTATACTCCCACTCACACGCGTCTTTACAATTCTGCTGTTAAAAATTCAATTTTTTTTCTGTAACTCAATTTACACTTAGTTTTCTAATACAAAGAGAAAAGTTGAATTCTTTTGACGAATTTTCATATAGAATTGAGCACTACATCATTGGCATGAGGATTTGTTGAAAGAAAAAGGTAACATACATGCATGCATATTAGGAGAGCTCCTCTCATTAACTTTCTTTGACGAAGTGAACGATTGCCGAGACTAGTGCCGGCGTGGCAATTCAGTTAGGAGTTGAATTTTGAATGAATGTACAAATTATGAAGGGAAGAAGAACTGAAATAAATTCCATGGAAAAAGTATGTGAAATGGTAGAGTTCGTCTACCTGCTTAATTTTGGAAACAAATGAGAGTTGTTTGATGCCACATAAATACCCAGTGTGTATGTAATATTTATATGAGAGTTGATTGCCGATTCGTCCTTGCAAGTATATAATGTGGATAATGTACAGTACAATATAGTGTAAATTAAACTTGTGCATCACTTGTGATCCCTGTGTAATCCAGCTAATTTTAGACTTGTTCATATCGCGAATATTCCGCATCTTCAAATGCGTATTATGAGGTTATCGTGGGAGTTTGGCAGCGTCATTCAGTATCAGTATCAGTTGTAACCACTATAGTTTTATAAAATAATGATAGTTTAATTTCATTTAGGCAGTTGATGCTTTTTGAAACAAAGGTAGAGAGCGTGAGAGGCTGATAAAGATTGTTGAGATACGATATGAATAGTGAATAGAGAGCTTGAATGACGTTCATGACGTTCCATGCTAATTGTAAAGCGTAGTTAATTTAGTGTGCGGCAAAAGTCCAGTGTCACTTTAGACTTATCTCTCATTATTCTTCCTCCAGCAATTCCTAGCCTAACTTTAGTTATGTATCTATGGTTCATAAATATGCTGCTCAACAACTTGCTTAAAATATTTAATTAACAACCGATCCAGTAACTGCTGGACTGGATTCAACTCTTGCACTCATGTAAGCTGAATTGGACATGATTTCTCTGAAAACGATTCGCGTAAAAGTTACACTAATCAGTAATCAGTATAATCATGGTAATATTATTACAACCATTTTTTATTGTTATGATAAGCTCGATTTGTAATCATAATACAAAGGTCTACAATCCCAGATAATAATAATTATTGTTAGTATCCCTATGATCGAAGTCTATAGTATTTTAGTAGACAGATGTACACATACATATAAAGTGAATTAGTACTGCTCAAAACTCAAAATTATAGCGAGTAAACTTTTACTATTACAATACATGTTTAAAAGGGCAAAAAATAAACCTATAAAGAACAAAATGTTTCTGGCGGATGAACTATAATAAATACTGACGATCGCATTATTATTATTTATGGTTTTGATATAAAAATTAATTTTAAATAAATTCTCAAGACAGGAATCAAGAACATTTTAAAAATCATGAATGCTCTACATATTAAAATACATGTACAATATCACAGCATTATGGATATAGATAAAAAATAAATGTGTCAGATGAAACAGGGAAGTAAGGAGTAAACATATTTATTTATGATAGCATGTAAAGGCTACTTATAAATAAATTCCAAATCCGTTCATTAAGTTTGATTAATCAAGGAAAAATATGTTTATATGTAGTACATTTAAAATTACAAAATGTTATAGACTTTTATTTTCACAGTCTACTTCACTTGCCACTTGCTACATGCCACATCTTTTTTTCTTATCCAGGAAAAAAGACTGCTGATTCATGGCAATTTTACTAAAGGGTCGGTGATGAAAGTTCAGTAGAAACTGCTGATGTTTCATATCGTAAGCCTGAAATTAATATCTATTGGTCTTTTTAATTTGAAAAGGGGATGGAAGATGGACTCTTTTATGTTTATATGCAATACGTAACATGAAAGAGTATAAATCCTTTAGACTTTTGCTCATTACATTTTGACCTCCCCCACATTGTTTTCGGTAGTATTGTTTACTCACAAGTTAAATAATCATAAATTATAAATAATACACAAAACTGTAGTAATATTCTGTATACTGGTCAGATTGAGCTTTCAATGTCTCCCTTTTTTGTTCAAGTTCTTTCATACTTCAAATTTGTATGGAGTATGTATGTGAGATGCATAGAGAGCGAGATAGAGAGAGAGAGGGAGAGGAGCAATCAGCTTGGATTGGAGAGTCCATTTGAGTATTATCTTCATAGGCTAACGGGGGAATAGACTTGTATCATTTTTTTAGTTTAACAATATTTTCATTCAATTGTATCTACAAAAAAATATTTAAATATGTATAATACAGAGAGCTAAAACGACTTTATTCATACGAACAACCCATTCACAATACATGTATCACTGTTAACTTATGTAGGAACTAATGCTTTTATCTAAATAATATATCGCTTTATGTCTCGTTTGTACACAGTTTTAGTTAGTTAAATCAGTGCAACCACATACATACTAAATCAAGTTTGCGAGAGTAAATATGTTCCCTTGCGTAACTGTCTGTATAGTGAATTGTACACAGTACACAGATTGGGAAATCTATGATCAAGTGTATGTATTTAGGTAAGTGTGTTTGTATGGGAAGCAGAGATGTCTGAGTTTGATTGCCTCCAAGTCTGGGAAGTGCTATATTTACGAAAGTTCACTTGATTAGATTAAAATTTCTTCAAGATTACCATTACTATAGTTTTATGTACCATATATCATATAATATGTAAGCTGGTCATGGTATATGTATGCATTATCTGTCTATTAATTTGAATGAAAACAATATTATATTATCACACATTTTAACTTCAAAGTACAATGAGCAATGAGGTGGCAAATGGCATTATCTTTTTTAGTTTTTTTCAAAAATATTTTAAGCGTTGTGGTGCAAGAAAAGTTCTAAAAATATTTCATTGTTTTACGGCAGGCAATGAATGATCAGTTTTTTTGTTTTACGGGGTGCAAAAATTCCGATATCGAGCGATGTGTCTATTTATTATTTACAATAAATATTTACACTGCCTCCTTCCTCTCTCTCTCTCTCTCTCTATCTCTATCACTGAATTCAAGTGACATTGATCTATCTGCAGAGGCAGACAAAACGTGGATTGTTTATGCTGGAGGCTTGCTCATGAAATATCCACAAAATGCTTTGGAATCAATAGCCAAATGCTGTGAGTGTGGTACATACATAAATACTAAATACATATGAGCGTGGACAGTGTACTTACGGTGTGTGTTTGAAGACTGTGCACAATAATATTATTATTGATAGAATACAGTTGCATTGTGCCAAGTCAAGAGTGGATAAATTGTTCACCGCATCAAATATCATAGGCTTACGTGCCCTTTGTGTTTTATGTTACATAAATGCATGTGGAATTATGAGTTTATGGTTTATGATATGAATAATACACCCGTTAATTCCGTCAAGCCCTATGCTTATATGTCTAAATCTTGGCTAAAACTAGTTTTGAACCGATGTTTTCACTCATAATCACTCACCCCAAGATTGTATGGATAGTTTGTTTCGTTTTTCAAGCTATGTATGCTCCTAAAATAACTTTGCATTGACGTTTTTACTGCAAATTTCCCCAGCATGTTAATGCTGCATGGAGAGCTTTGAAAAACGTGAAGGAATGCTTTTACCTTTTACTAAACTCGTGAAAAGGCTTGACTCGAATCATGCCCGTTCTCTCTTTCTCTATTGTTTCGTAAGTAGTTTGTACGATGAGTTTCACGTTTCTCCATCTTTCAATAATTGACACTTTTTTAAATGTCACAGATCAGACACACCGCTTTTATTTCTAGTGTTTGAATTGAACTAATACACTTTTCCCCATCAATTATGATGAATGATGAATCTTCACTTCCACACGTATACAATGTCTGATAAATTATCAGCTTGTGGTCATTTGTCAATGTAAATATGTAATTTGGCACGTGGAGTCATGTAGTGGACAGTAGACGCTTATGAATCGTTTGTCGCTCATGCGGTTCACTTCTGGTTTTTCATTTTAGAAAATCTACAAATATCGGCCCGATAATAGCTTTATTAGGTAATATATCGATGAACTTTAAATTTGAACGACAAGTAAAAAGAGAGAGAGAGAGAGTGATCAATGATTAGAAAAGACTCCTCAAGTGATTCATCACGTAACAACACTCGCACTTTTTCCGGTGGTTCGTGAAATTAGTATACAATATACATATACAGTGCATGAACAGTCTTTGTGGAACTTTGCGTGAATTTTTTTTATGTAATGCCAAATGGAGGAAAACGATTGTTTAAATATGATACATGAGGATATTGTATGGATTATGGATGAGCATTAAGTATACACTATAAATTATGTATGGTTATTCCCATTGAGATTATAGGGCACGCACTAGCCGTCCTGTTCATAGTTCGTTTGTGGCTGAATATTCAAACATGCAGATGATAATGATGATGACGATAAAAAGGTCGGTCGTCGTCCCTTTAGACTTCGACCCGTTTATTTAATTTTTTGAGTATGTACACTGTACACTGTACACACGGTTTTCATGTAATAGGCCATGACCGTCATCTTGTCACCAGGATTCTGTAATATTAATATTATCTAACATGGAACTTAGACGTGCTCCCATTTACACTCCATTTCATTTGAATCTATCCATTTGCATTCTTTTCCTATCCCATGACTCTCCTTTCTCACTCATTGCTCATTGATTTACTTTCCATTATCTACATGTGTGTGTGTGTGTTTGAGGGAACGAAGCAAACTGAAATCTTTAATTGGACGTTGTACGATTGATATGTAATTGCATGGCTTCATAACCGAGGAATATTACGCCATATTTTACGCTGTACATTGAACATTAAACATTAAACCTATCTCAAATAGTCATCTCATCTCTATATTTATTATCATATTATGTATATATAGTTATGTAAGTAAGTATTTATGGCAGGAATAGTAGGTACATTAATATTAATGTAAAAAATATATCAACAATTGAATTTGACACGTGTAAATAGTACATTATATTGTAGCAATTGTATATAAATATGTGTAATGTGTATCGTGTATCTGTACATATGGATGATTCAAATTCCGATGGTGCAGTCACTTTTGTCCCCGATCACGCAAAAGACACCTTTTTGCCACGTGCTTTAGACTTTAGAGTTAGTTCCAGCAGTTTTTTTTCTCTCTCCCCAGTGGCTGGTTTAGCTTAAAGAAAATACACTTTGAACCCTTGTACAACGTATATACAGTAGAATATGTAGTTAATTGTCTGTACAACTCAAAGGGTAAATATATGAGTATAATGCGTTAAAAATTATGTACAATTTTGCCAAAAAAGCTGACGATTGATACGAAAATACCTGACAAGTTTAGGGATTCAAAAGTTAATGGTTTGTGTATTTTTATCAAGTATTATGTAAATAAATAAATGATTATGATCATGACCTTTGAGACAGATTTGATCGGTTTAATGCTTCGTATCATTAATCTCTATTTACATAATGTAGTAAGTATGTATCCATTTACTGCCTACGACAAATGCTTAACTATTGACAATCTACAATATATAAACCTTTGAACAGAGTTTAATGTAGTACTTGAATGGGCAACTATAGTAATGTTACATACGTGCTTGATGTCGTACAAGGATGTGATAAAGAAATTTGGTTTGCTGATGATGATTATTATTATTATTCTTTGGTCCATTGACCATCCCCAGAAGGTATAATATCTAGAATAGGATACTATTATTTATATCGATATGAGCATGATAATGATTCATTTGACAACAAATAATATAGTGTAAGGGAATTTGTGTTGGGCAGTTGGCTATGGACAGTTGTATAAATTCACTTATACGCAATCACTACCCTAGTAGAACAGGAGTCTGGTTTTGGTTTGGCTTCAGTCTGGCAAGTATGGTTTGGCTCTGGCTTCCAAAGCCGGAGCCAAGCCAGCTTCGGCTCGATTCCCTTTTGCCAGAATTGGAACGGACTTGGCTTCCCGTTCCCAGCCGGAGCTGGCTGAGCTTAGGTTATCCGAATCTTGGTTTGCCTGATGTGAACCAGATCCGGGCCGAATCTC